>CAUYON010050036.1:0-61842 GCA_963573935.1 Arctocebus calabarensis
CTGTAGTCCCAGCTACTTGGGAGGCTGAGGCAAGAGAATCGCTTAAGCCCAGGAGTTGGAGGTTGCCGTGAGCTGTGATGCCACTGCACTCTACCCAGAGTGACAGCTTGAGGCTCTGTCTCAAAAAAAAAAAAGAACAAAAGCTGGAGAAAGCTGGAGTCACTATATTATTAATATCATAAAATACAGACTTTAGACCAAATGGGCATTTCATAATCCTGAAGGAGGCAATTCATCAAGAGTGATTAAGAATCCTAAAAGTTTCTGTACCTAATAATAGAACTCTAAAATAAAAGAAGCAATAAATGATAGAAATGAAAGTAGAAATTGAAAACAACAATTATTGCTGGAGATTTCAACACTCACCATTATTGACAGATAGAACAAGTAGACAAAAAAAAAAAAATCACTGAGCATATGGAAAATTTGGGTAGCACTATGAAACAAACTGTTCTACTCTTCATAGAATACCACACAGTGAGAGAATATACATTCTTTTCAAGTATGCATAAAACTTTTACCAAGGTAGACTAAACTCTGGGCCTTACTTAATAAATGTAAAAGAGTTCAAATTATACAAGTTATGTTCTGTGACCAACATGAAATTAAACTATAAATCAATAACAAAGATACCTAGAAAATCCCCCAATATTTAGAAAGGTAAGTCAGATTTCTAAGCTAGCCATGAGTCAAGGAAAAAACTGAAAACCATTTGGAACTGAACAAAAACAAACGATAGCACGCCAAAATTTGTGTGATAAAGCCAAACCAATGCTTAGAAGAAAATTTAAAGCACTGAACATCTGTATTAGAAAAGATTAGCTGGGTACGGTGCTGTACACCTGTAGTCCCAGCTATCAGGAGGCTGTGACAGGAGCGTCACTTGAATACAAAAGTTCAACGTTGCAGTGAACTATGATTGCACCACTGCACTGCAGCCTGTGTGACAGAGGGAGAGTTTATCTTTAAAAAAGGAAAAAGAAGGAAGTGAAGTTTCGTATCAATGATCTAACCTTCCTTCTATCTAAAGAAACTAGAAAATTTAAGATCAAAAATCAAGGGAATAGAAACAGAAAAATAATAGAAGGGAAAAAAAAAAAATCAATGAAACCAAAAGGAGGTTCTTTGAAGATATCAATAAAATTTATAAACCTCTATTCAGATGCATCAGGAAAAAAAGAGAGACAATAAAATTACCTATTCAGAAACGGGATGGGAACTATTTTAACATCTATCTGGAAATTAGATTTCCAGAAAAAACATTTACCTTTAGAAGTGGTGCCTTACCTCCTTCCTTTTGAATATAGACTAGACTTAGAAACTTGCTTCTAACAAATATCATAGGATAAAGCAGAAGTAAATATGTGTGATTTCAGAGCCTAAGGGATAAAAGACAGTGTACAGTTTTCTGCTTATCTCTCTGATATATCGCACTCAGGGGAAGCTAGCTGCTATACTGAGATAACAGTCAAACAACCCCATGGAAGGCTATGTGGTGAGGAACTGAGGCCCCCTATTAAGAGTAGTAGCAAACTGAGGCCTCTAGTCAATAGCTGTGTTGAAGAGCGATCTTGGAAGCAAATCCTCCTACTCTAGCTAAGCCTTTAGATAACAAGTCTTGACAAACATCTTGATTGCCAGATCATGAGAGACTCTGATTAAGAACCCACCATCTAGGGTGGCACCTGTAGCTCTGTGGGTAGGGCAACGGCCATATGCCAAGGCTAGGGGGTTCATACCCAGCCAAGGCATGCTAAAACAATAATGACAACTGCAACCAAAAAAAAAAAAAAAAAAAAAAAACTAGCTGGGCGTTGAGGTGGGTGCCTGTAGTCCCAGCTACTTGGGAGGCTGAGGTAAGACAATTGCTTAAACCCAAGAGTTTGAGATTGCTGTGAGCTGTAGGGACATGGCCACAGCACTCTACCCAGGGTGACAGCTCTAGAGACTGACTCAAAAAAAAACCCACCATCTAGGGTGAGCATAGTGATTCACACCTACAATCCTAGCACTTTGGGAGGCTAAGGGGGTTAGATCACTTGAGGCCAGGAGTTCAAAACCAACTTGGGCAAAATATTGAGATCATGTCTCTACAAAAAAATTTAAAAAAACAAAAATTAGCCAACCATGGTAGCATGTACCTATAGTCCCTAGAGGGAGACTCAATCACTGGGGGGGAGGGAGGGGCAATGAACAACCATCTAAGTTTCTCCCAAATTGCTGTTCCACAGAAACTGTAAGAAAATAAGGTTTAGAATAATTAGTTATGCAGCAAAAGATAATCAATTCAGGGAGCATCATTACAGATACTAAAAATGTTAAAAAGACAATAAGGAAGTATTATAAATAACTTGAAGCCAATAAATTAAAAATCTGGATTAAATAAACAAATTTCTTAGAGGACACAAACCACCAAGTTCACACAAAGACATAACCTGATAATAGCAAATACAGCATGTCCCTTCTTTTTAATTACAAATCATTCTCAAAAAAAAAAAAAAAAAACAGATCATGTATTAGGTCAGCAGAAAAAAGTACCAATAAGTTCCACAGAATAGATTTTTTTTTTTTTACAAATACTGTCATACAATAAAACTAGAAATAATAAAATTAAAAATCAGAAAAGACCTCTGTGAGAAAATTTTTATAACCTTTAAAACTCCTACATAAGACTTGTTTAACTACGAATTGAAGTTATATAACTTCTAAGAAATGCTGCTAAAACAATATATGTCAGCATCTGTAAGATATTTTAAAACAATGAGAGGAAAATGCAAAGGCCTAAACAACTTAAATACATAAAAATGTACTCTCACTGGCCAAATCTCAGCCAAATGAAACATCAAATTAAGTAATAGTTAAAATCAATTAAGTAATTTTTTAAAAATCCATGAGTCCATTCTAACGTAAATAAGAAAGAAGAGAAATACACTCCTTATAGTAAGTTGCTAATGCATCATAAATACAGAAGGAATGATGGAGTTAGTTAATCAACATCTGGCAACTGTTAGAGCAGAAAGGTGGCTCAAGGTAATCACCAAAATCATTGAAGAAAACAAGTAAGGTTTTAGCAAAAAAAAAAAAAACAGTTAAACGCCCTGCACAGTGCGCTGGACCCCATCCTAGTGACTGCAGATACCATGGAAAAAACAGCCTCTGGGTTTTATACAGAACTTTAAGGAGTATCAGGTGCTTCTTGGAAGTCTCCTAGGGTCTTAATTAACTGTTCTTAAAACATATCACCTGCAAGGTCTTGCAAACAACCCACCTGCCTGGTCTTAATCAGCCTCAGTCCCATAATAGCTCTAATCAGCCTGACCTAGACCAGCCCAAAACAGCTTAAAGGTATCATCATCCTACTCCTATCTAGCTAACTCTCAACACAAACTATCACATAACTGACTCAAGCAAAAGTCAACAGATGCTAAAACTGAGGGGGGAGGTGTAGGTATAAAAGTTTGATGCCTCAGAAGACCTCCCTAAAATCCAGCAGAGGACACCTTAACCAGGTAATCAAAGCTAACATCATCATTAATGGAACCAGCTGACATCATGTGCCCTAAGGACATTCCTCCTTTAGTATACCTACCAAAAAATGCATATTCTGAATTCAATGGTGAGGAAGTAGTCAAACCCAAACTGAGGTACATCCTACCTAATAAAAACATAAACTCTCAAAAAAAAGTCCCGTTCATAAAAAACAAAGACAAACTGAAGAACTACTCCAAGTTAAAGAGATACACAGCTAATTGTACCCTGGTATCTCACATCACTTGGGTGGTGAGGGGTGGGAGGTATAAAATATGTAATTGTCCCCAAAACAAAATTTGAATATGAGTATGAATTCCAGATTAGATAATGGTATTGTTATCATGATTAAATGTCCTGATTTTGATAACTGTACTGTAGTTATATATGAATGTGTCTTTGTTCGTATGAAATACATCCTTAAGTATAAAGGGGCACCACATTTATGAAAAATCTCAAATGGTTTGGGAAAATGATGAGTATTTATACCTACCCACATATACATAATCAGAATGATAAATTAAGTGGTGGAAAATGTAAACTGAGAATTCTTTACACTGTACATCCTTGCTACTTTACTGTAAATTTGAAATATACACAAAACACTTTTAGACAATGAAAGCATTTTAAGATTTAAGTAAACTATTTAAGGCAGGTACAACTGAATTATTACTACAGCAACAGTTACAAGAAAATTTCCCCTAATCTCAATTCTGATAGCTACACATACTTTCTATTTATTTATTTTTTATTTCAGGTTATATGAAAGTACAAACAACTAGGTCACAATATGTGAATACAGTCAGGTGGATGACTGCACATTCTTTCTAAGAGGATTTAGCAGATATAGACATATGATACAAAGTATTTTCCTTATAGTGACTAAAATTAGTAGTAACAAGGTTGGGGTGGGGAGGAGCAAAGGTAACTTAAGTAAAACTTAAACTTTTCTAAATGTTCTCTGAAAATGAATCACGTTTGTAAGTAGGTGTAACATGTAATAATAAATTTTACCCAGCCCGTTCTGTAACAATCACAACGAGTTGGAGAACACATGGAGAAGCCCAAGTGCACTGTCTATAATTTTTCATTTATTGCAGAACATTCCAATTAATTCTACACCATGTAATATACTCAGAGACAGGCAAAAATTTAATTTAGCAAATGGAATGGATAATGCATTCAATACTTTTCAGAGATTACTCAAAACACGGAAATTCCTAGGATAAGGACCCTGTCTTGGTGAGGGAAGGGCAGGGGGTTAAGTGTAACTGCCAGAGAAGAAAAGTCTATACTCAAAATTCTAACCTAAGACATCTTGGTACAATGCAGAGGGGAAAAAAAAAAAAAAATCCAGTACTGAAAACAAAAAGCCTTAGTTTAAGGGTTTCTGATCTCATCATGGACAAGTTACTTAACCTCTCCAGTTTCCCATGCCTTACCTTCCTCAATTAAAAATAGAAATGATGATTTTTAAAACATTCTGCCTCACAGAGTTGAGCAAGATATTGTACCTGTATTAAGCACTCTGTAAACTTCAAAACCCCACTCATGTTAGTTGTGTGTAATGAACTCCCTAAGAGAGGCCACAAAGGTTAGAGAGTCAGCAAAGGTTAATTAATTGCATTGTTGTCAAGATTTCTTACAAAATACCACAACGGGAACTGCCCAGGTACACATGACTTTGGCAGAGGAACAAAACAAAGTTTTTCTCCAAAATGCTCTACAGGAAGCACGAATATAAATTCACCAACATTGCGAGGATGGAAAGCGTTAATAAGAAGGCAGGATAAAATTTAGCCCCCTTCTCCCAAAAGCAAAAAAACCCACTCAAATGTGGGACAAACGTGGAACCAAGAAAAAGCAAAACTCCAGGACTGGGGGCGGGAGGGGGAACCTCGAGGAGGCGTGGCCAGCCCCGCCCCCTGCTCCGCGCAGCGCGCCTCCCAGTCCCCGAACCCGCAGGGCCGAGGGCCAGGACAAGGGACGGGTTTCCAGAGACAGCAACGGTTCCCAAACCTCCAGCGTCCCTGGGGACCCGCACCGCCCCTCTCTACGGCCGCCAGTCTGGGCCCCTGCCTCGCCAGTCACAGTCTTCCATGGGCGGAGCTCGCCGCGAGGAGGCGGGTGGCTTAGCTAGAGAGCAACAACCGGACGGGTACCTGAGCCGAAATGAATCCCTCATACACGGTTTTCGCCCGGTTCTGAGGTAGAAGCAACGGGCACTGGCGCAACAGGCTGTCTTCCATACCCGCCATTGCTCAAAGTCCGCAGAGACGCACGCAAACTCCCGGCGGGCCCGGCCGTGCACATGCGCAGTTCCGCTTGCGCGCGGCCGCGAGGAAAGAAACTCTCGCCTTGGCGGGAAAAGCTCAGCGTGGGTTCCGCCGAGGTCTAGGGCAAGCTTGGTCCTCTGGAGCTCCGCAGGAGGCAGCCTTGACCCCACCTGGAGGCCGGGGCGGAGATTGCTCTCGGTCCACTGCACTCCGACTAAGTGCATACACCTTAGTATTGAAAGACTGCTGCAAGTGTGGGGTTGCATTCCCTCCAGAATAAAATCGTTTTTACACTCTATTGTAGTATTTCTACTGCTTTAAACCTGTCTCCCCACTTCCCCTTCTTTGCTGTTGACCTTTCTCCCCTAGAATACAGAATAATGCTAAAATAACGTAAATTTATTACAATACGTTCAATATGTCATATATGATAAGTATGGTTTATGAAATTTAATTAGATATTATAATTGAGAGACACTCAAATATATATAGTGATAAAGACTTGTCAATACTGGAGTCAGTTTTACAAATACATAAGTCAAAACATGAGAGAAGGCTCGGCGCCTGTGGCTCAACGGGCTAAGGCGCCAGCCACGTACATCTGAGCAGGTGGGTTCGAATCCAGCCCAGGCGGCCAAACAACAATGATGGCTGCAACCAAAAAATGGCTGGGCGTTGTGGGGGGCGCCTGTAGTCCCAGCTACTTGGGAGGCAGAGGCAAGAGACTCGCTTGAGCCCAGGAATTGGAGGTTGCTGTGAGCTGTGATGCCACAGCACTCCATCCAGAGTGACAGCTTGAGGTTCTGTCTCAAACAAACAAACAACAACAACAAAAAAACATGAGAGAAGATTGCTGATGGGTTTTATGAACTTAAGTTAATTTTCCCCTGACAACACTTTCTGTAAATTTTTCCAACTCAGGAATGTAATCCGTTACCTTTTATTAAGGGCTGATGAAATAAGAAACTTAATATTTAATCTTATGATTATTTGGTACTCCAGTTAGTATTCAATGCATCACATTTGGGGGCCCTACTAATTACAAAACATTATGATGCACCAAAGGTTGTGCAAAGATGAATAAAATATGCCCCCTTTACATATTTACTATCCTCAAATAAGAATCAATTCTTCTTGAAGCCCTTTAAAGTTTGACAAGAATTGGATGGATGCTTAGAGAAAACAAAAATGCTACAGGTATATGTAAATTAAAACACTGGTTCTCAAAATGTGATCATGGAACTAGCATTATCAGCAGCATCTATGAACTTCATAGATATGCAAGTTGTTTCTTCTGATGGAGTTCAGGACATGCTCCCCTAAAATATGCCTACTGGACATTTGAGAAAATAGCAAAACCTTAGAAAATCAATCTCTGATCTTCTCCCATTCTTTTGCCCTGAAGCAGGTTATTGGACCTTCAGTGTAGAAATGTTCTCTCTATTCATTTCTAAAGGCTCCAATGTCACATCATGTAAAACTTATATTAAATAAATCTATGCTTTTCCCTTGTTAATCTACCTTTTGTTATAGTAGCCTTAACCATAAACCTAGTGGTAGGAAAAGATATCTCTCATTCCATGTAGATCTCTGTCAAACCTACAGGAAACAAAACTCTGGGAACAGAGCCCAAAAGTCTCAATTTCTTTTTATCTTCTAGAGATGAAGTCTCTCTCTGTCACTCCAGGCTTGAGTATAGTGACATGATCACAGCTAACTATAACCTCGAGCTCAGGCAATACTCCTGCCTGAATCTGAGTCTCCTGAATACCTAGAGCTACAGACACACACCATCACGCCCTGTCTGTTTGTCTGTCTGTCTGTCTGTCTGTCTATCTATCTATCTATCTATCTATCTATCTATCTATCTATCTATCTATCTATTTATTTTGTGGGACAAGGTCTTGAACTCCTGGCCTCAGGCAATCCTCCCAATGTGCTGAGATTATAGGCATGAGCCACCACACCTAGCCCAACTCAGTTATGAAAGATGACTGTGCTACATGTTTTGTGATGGGGATAAAGTAAAGGTTATGCAACAGTAGATGCAACACAAAGATTAAGGGGACATACTTACTTCAAGCACTTTATAATTTATGTACAAATAAAGACCTTGGCCATTTCCAGGACCTTAAACTTCACCCCACCACACTTTCCCCACTTTCCTTCAAAGTCCTTCTCTAATGCTGTCTCTTCTTTGGAAAACTTTCCGATCTTCTGAAAATTATTGCTCTCCCTAATTACTTGCATTTTCTTGGTGCATCGTAGGTGCTCATTTGCTACATGTCTATTTGCTATACATCTTTTTGGTTTTTTATAACAAAATACCATAAACAGGATATATTATAAACAACAGAAATTTATTTCTCAGTTGCGGAGACTAGGAAATCCAGAATTGAAATTCAAGTCCATGACTTGGTGTCTGGTGAGTCACTGCTTCCTAGATGGCAGGCTTTTCCTTATTACTTTACATCATACTCAGGCTTGCTGTCAATAAACTAAACAGTGTAGCAAACAGCCAAAAGCAGTTGGTTCTTTGCCTCTGTGTCTCATTCCTCTCTTAGTAGACTTACATATGTCCAGAAAATTTATTGCTAGATATCATCTTAGTTCTTAAAGATACCTAAGTCAACTATTCTTTGTAGTTGAATTTGTAAAGGAGCATTTCTTATCAATACATCTATAATCTAAGAAATCCAACCACCAAGGAACAAAGTCAAATACTATATAAAGACTTTTTAATTTGATGACTTTACCATATCCATAGGTGTTCACGACTGAGTGGTGCATGCTTGCTACCATCATTAGTCCATGTGTGCTGTGCTAAGATCATGGTTTATATGTAGCCACTCCGAAATCCAAAGAAAATACACAATGTTTAATGATCTGAAATCCAAGAAACTGCTTTTACCCCCATCAGCATGGTTTCAGAGTGAGACTATGTCTCTAAAAAAAAAAAAAAAAAAAAAAAATCAATCGTTCTCATAAACTGCACAAGGATCCTCACCAAAGTTCAAGCTCTAAAGGACATCCCAGGCTTCGTTGCTTTAATATACTCTGCCACAAAAACTAGTACTACATAGGTGCGATTGCCTGATTGAGAACTGTGTTTCCTTTTGTGGAAAAATCTCAAAACATTTTGATAAGTAAAAACAAAAATTCCAGAATGGTATTACAAGTTTACAATTATAGCATTTATGTTAAAATATATAAATAAACTCATACAATATTACTAGCAGTGGTTACTTTAGGGGAGGGAAATGGTGGCCTAGAATGGGGATAATGGCCCAAGGATATTTTTACCTGTTTCATTTTAACTTTTTAAAGAAGAAATACTAGTTTAAATGTATACCATTCCAGTTAGCATCTGTTATCATTACTACATAGCCTAAATGTTCAGCTTTGTCCCAGGAGTATCTCCTCAGAGTTTGCATCGAATACAATGCCTGTCATTAACATTAATATAACAAATAAGGGAGCAATTGCTTGAGTCTAATGAGAAGAGAGATGAAGTCAGAATGTTGAGAAATGACAAAATAAGGAAAGAATGGAGAAAGCACAGCCATTTAAAAGAATCTTCAAAAAACTAGAAAAGCAAGAAATGATATCCTACTGTCTATGACACTGTGTCATAAAAAGGAAAAGAAAGTAGAGATTCAAGATTAAAGGCATGATCAGCAGTGTGAAATACTACATAAAGGTTGAACTAATTGAGAATTATGAGAGGCCTCTGGATTTGATCACTGCAAAAGCATTTATTAATTTGAAAGAACAGTTTGCTCTTGCCTGTGTTTCTATTCAGACCCTGAAAGCAGTTCAGAAAGCCTAATGCAGTGATTAATTTCAGGATTATTTTCAATTTTTTTAAGCCTTGAGAAAATTATATCCATGAGAAATAAACTACAAACACTTTTTATGTGACCAGAGTTTGAGAGCTGATATGTGAAGGAGATAGCCCAGCACCTCCAACCCTACCCCAAATTTTCAGGAGCACACTTCCTTGCTAGGTAGTTTTTACCAATAATGAGTCTAGTTTAATGGCAGGACTACAATAATAATGTCTGCTTCACTGTGAGCAGTAGACTGGAGGGACAATAAAACCTACAACCCAACCACCAGTAAACAAAGGATCATTTAAGAATTAATAGGTTACCAGGAATGGGCTGGAATTGGGAGAATATTTATGAGGTCATCAAGTCAAGAAAGGATATGAAGGACAGTGGGTTGTTCACGAGTGGAGAAGAATCCAGATTATCGGACAACCTCCTTCTGAGCAAGGCACAAAACAACTCTATCCTAGGAAGCATCATTCCCACACCTAGTAAAAGCCATCAATTAGAGAAATTAATGCGTCTCTTATAATTTTCAATGAGCACCTGTAAGAAATGTCCTCCAATTTCTAACACCTACCTAGCAACTGGGAAAATAAACATTCCAGTTGGCAGTGGCAGAATAGAAGAGACCAATTTATGGGGCAGGCAAAGTTGGACAGGCAACTACAGTGGAAGATAGGGAGAAGAAGAGAATAATAAATACCCAGGATTAGGGAAGAGTAGTTGTTAAGAGGGGATGACAGATGCAGAAAGAAAAAATCAAAGGGAAAAGTGACTGTCCATTTTGAAATTTTGCCTGAGGCTGGTAAATCCCATTTACCTAAAGATACCCAAAAGAAAGCAATTCTGTTTCTGAGAAAAGTGCATCCAAAGACAAAAGAAGGCTTGGCGCCTATGGCTCAACAGGCTAAGGCGCCAGCCACATATACCTGAGCTGGCGGGTTCGAATCCAGCCTGGGCCCGCCAAATAACAATGATAGCTACAACCAAAAAATGGCTGAGCATTGTGGCGCGCGCCTGTAGTCCCAGCTACTTGGGAGGCAGAGGCAGGAGACTCGCTTGAGCCCAGGAATTGGAGGTTGCTGTGAGGGTGACAGCTTGAGGCTCTGTCTCAAAAAAATAAAAAATTAATAAATAAATAGAAAGATAAAAGAAGATGCACAAAGCCCTCTTATTTTGGAAAATTTAAGCTGCTACATCAAAGTGAACCAGTAGTAAAAGATGTAATCTTACTAATCTTCATTAAGGGTTTTTAATGCTTGCTCTCAAGCATCAAAATCACGTCAAACTATTTTAATACATAGATGTCCAGGCTATATCCTTGACTGATGGTCCCAGAGTATGGTTCCTGGAATAGGAGCATCACTGTCACCTAGGAACATGCTGTCTCAGAACTGCTGAGTCTGGATTCTTGGAGATGACTCCAGCAATCTGTTTGAATAAGTACAGATTTGTACAAATCTGTTTGACAAAACCGTGTTTTTGATATGATCAAAGTTCAAAAACCATCACCCTTGACTTAGTAAATACAAATTTTCATGTCTGATTCCACTGTGCAGGCATAGTTAAAAGTTACTGAACCAATCAAGTGAATAATCTTTTGGAAAGAGATTTTACAGTTCCAAACTCAGAGTAGCTGGGCACATGGTTAAGGTTTAGAGGATATCATCTAAATGAATAAATATAATTTATCCATGTAAAACCTTTATTTTAAAAGACAACTTAATATAGAGTTGGTAATTTTAGTTTTAAATTTTTTTTAAAAAGCTAAAGAATCAACCCCAATTTAGGTCAGATATTAGGAAGGTGAAGTTTTCTTGACCTTTCCTTCATAGTCCCAAATGCTGCGGGAGCTCTAGCCACCACTAGATGAAAGGACAGTGTTCAAAAGGTATTCTCAGAAGACCTTGGAACAAATCTTATACCACACTGGATATACCCTATTTACAAAGGGTCTGGAAAATGAGATTTTTTAGCAAAAGACATTGCCTAAAGTTCTGTTAGGAAAAAAGGAAAGAATGTTTATGGGATAGCCTACTTTCCATTTCCATACTATAAAATCCACCCCCAACACACACAAATCATGAACTTAACTGGAATAGCATTACTAATAAAATGCATACTCTGTATGAAAAGGTTTCAGACTAAAGATCCACCATAAACACTTTTAATTCCAAAGATACTGTACTATGTTTTTCTGTATTTTCTATTTTTCAGGATGAGTTTTCTTTTCGTGGGACTACTAAAATTAATTTATATTGTGTTGCTTAAGTGAAGTGAGTATGATCTATAAAATATAAGGGATTAGAGGCTGGGCATGGTGACTCATGCCTATAATCCTAACACTTTGGAGGCCAAGGCAGATAGATTGCCTGAGTTCATGAGTTTGACACCAGCTTGAGCAAGAGTGAGATCCTATCTCTACTAAAAATAGAAAAACTACCCAAGATTTTGGTGGGCACCTGTACTCTTAGCTATTCAGGAGGCTGAGGCAAGAAGATCACTTGAGCCCAAGAGTTTGAGATCGCTGTGAACAATAACACCATGGCACTCTACCCAGTAAGTCTCAAAATAAATAAATAAATAAATACATAAATAAACACACACACATATATATGTATTTGTATATACAAGGGATTAGAAATCAAACGCATAGATAACATTATAAGAAATAATAATCAGTTTTACCTTTTGGAACTTAATGTGTGATCTATACACTAATAAGATATGCTATAAATAAAATAAGAAAGCAATGAACTTATATTTTTCTTCCTAAAATGTCCATTAGCTATAAAACTAAGTAAGATTTTAAAATAGGGTGGCATCTGTGGCTCAGTGAGTAGGGTGCTGCCCCATATGCCAGAGGTGGCAGGTTCAAACCCAGCCCCGGCCAAAAACTGCAAAAAAAAAAAAAAAAAAAAAAGATTTTAAAATAATAAATAAATAAATAAGACTTGGGTATGTTGTTGATAAGGATAACATTTGCTAAAATAATGGTATGTTTTCTATTTAATGTTTCTTATTTCTATCTATGGACGAAAATAGAACAAGCAAAGTAAGATGAATTATCTAGAGTATGAAAACAGCTGACTTTATAAAATTTTAATAAATAGCTAAATTAACAAAGTGAATTACAATTTGCTTAAGAATTGAAAATTGATTACATATATGGTCATTTCAAAATAATAAAAATGTTTCAAACATCATTATAAAATATTAGCAATACTTTCTTATATTCTTCAAAATCTTAAGTATATAAAAGTCAATATTAGCATGTCTAGGAAATAGATATAATCATACATTGCTGATGGTTATATGTAATTTGCAAATGTTTTTAAAAGCAATCGACTTATGTACAGCAGGAAACATGATTTTCTTTTCAGTTCAGTATCATCACTTATGGGAGTATATCACAAGAAATAATTCAAAAGTGCTTACAGAAATCAGAAATAACCACATATCCAATAATTTGGAAATAATTAAGTTATAGTAACAGGATAAAATGCCCCAAATCCATTAAAATTACACATATGCATGAATCATTGGTACATAAAAGTATATGTAAAATACTAATGTGGAAAATATCGATACGATATCAAGATGAGGAGAAGGATATATAATCAGTTGATATTTTAAAGGAAAGGACCTTTCACGTTTCTGTGTAAATCAAGTTACTTAATATTACCATGAATTTTTAAAAATAAGGCATTAGAAGAGATTTTTAGAAATATAACTGTAGTCAGAATCAAAATCATCCATCAGATTAGAGGGAACATAACAAATATAAAAAGTGAGTGAAGACTTTCTTCAGACTTTCTTCACTCCCTTTGTTTGACTTTATTTATTTATTTTTCACTCAATATATCTTAGAATTTATTACATAGCCAGGCATTGTGGATCAAATCTGTAATCCTAGCACTCTGGAAGGCCAACGCGGGTGGATCACTTGAGTTCAGGAGTTAGAAACCAGCCTGAGCAAGAGTGAGTCCCCATCTCTATTAAGATAGAAAAACTAACAGGGTGTGGTGGTGCATGCCTCTAGTCCCAGGACTTGGGAGGCTGAGGCAAGAGGATCACCTAAGCCCAAGAGTTGGAGGTTGCTGTGAACTATGACAGTATGGCACTCTACGCAAGGTGACAGTGTGAGACTCTGGTTTAGAAAAAGAGAGAGAGAGAATTTATTGCATGTCATTAAGTATAGATCAACCTCATTCTCTCTAAATGCAATATGAAATTTATTTTGAGGAGACTAATATTTTTTTCATTTTTAAAAATTAAGGTAAAATTAATATAAAGTTAAATTTACTCTTTTATTGTACAGTCCTGTAAGTTTTGACCAATGTATATATTCAACTGTAATTTTGATAGATATTGCCAAACTGCTCTCTTAAGAGCCACATTAGTTCACAGACCGTAGCAATTTATAAATACTTTCTTTTCTATAGATTTGCCATTCAATTATGGCATCAAATTTTTGATTTTTATGAATCTGTAGAAGAATGTGTATTATCATTTAAAATTTTATTTCTCTTCTTCTGATGAAGCTGGGCATCTTTTCATTTGTATAAAATCCATTAATATTTCCTCTCTTTGAACTATCCATACTTTCTTTTTTGCTCTTACTTTTATATTGTGGGTTGGTATTCTTTTTAAGAATGTTTAACTTTGGATAAATCACTTAATAATCACCAGGGTACTTTGCAACTTGCAAAATGCATAATCAGAATGTGCGTGTGACATCTACAGAGAAATGCCAATATTAGATATTTTCAGTAGTTTTATTACTTTGCCAACAATACAGAAGATAGTTGACCTGGGGGTTGTAGCAGGGATGAAACAATGTCTACTTTGAAAGGGTGGGAACCAGCTGCCTCAAGGCCACATGTGGCCTTTCAGGGCCCCAGGTGCGACTCCTCAACTGAATCCAAACTTCACAGAACAGATAAAAGCATTTGTTCTGTGAAGTTTGGATTCACTCAAAAGGCCATGGATCCAAAGGATCCAAAAGGCCATGTGTGGCTCCAGGGCTGCAGGTTCCCCAGTCCTCTAGCTAAACTTCATTTTTAGCCTCTCTTGCAATCTGACTTGACCGAGTGACTGAGTTGGAGCCAATGGAATGAGACCATTCATAAAAAACCTTCTATGCTCCGGTCAACATTCTCTTTGTCCATCCACTGACTTAAAGGATGTTAAGGCCCTTGGAATGAAAAGGGCATGAAAGTAAAAGGTGTGTCTAAAATGTCTTTCAGTTGACTTAGGGTGAGGGAGAAATAAACTTTTTTTACATTAAAGCACAAAATTGAGGGGGTTCATTTGTTGTAGCACATATTACACTAACTAAACAACAGTGGGCATCAAGTTGCTATGTAGATATTATTTAAACATTTAGAAGTGAAGTAACAGCTTTATTTTAAAAAGTTAAACATTTGCAATATGCCATAAGTATATCCTTTGAAACTAGGTAAGCTTATAATGGAAAAATTTAGATGTCAACATAAATACAATTAGAAATTTTAATTTGTAGGGTATCTGACTGAAAATGAACAGTGCTCTAAAGCATCACAATTATTCTTTCATTTATTTCTGTGATAAAACCAAAGACAATACTATTAAGATTAAGAATGTACACTCAAACATTTACTCAGTGAATCTGAGACAACTAACCTGGGATAAACAAATATAAATATAAATCATTTTATCTATTTATTAAAGTTTTTTCCTGCTGAACTTATGTTTGAAAACATTTCATTAGCCTCTTTTTACTTAGAAGTAATAAAATTGGATACCTTTAAAAACAGTACTATAGACTAGTTACAAATTTATACTGCGTTTCAGTAACATTTTATTGCACATAAGTTTGCTCTTATTATTTTTATTTCTTATTTCTAAAGTCAATAATTCTGAACATTTAAAATCTCCTAAGAAAGAAAAAAAATCATTACAATGGAAAAAATTTTTCCAGAATTAAGTTTGTAAACTTTTTGGAAAAAAAGCATTTTAAACTGACTTTTAAAATCTTTCAAACAGCGGTCACTATGGATGATCCCAGTGGATCAAAATGTTAGCATACTTTTATTAAGAAATTTGGAAAAAGACATTTGTGTCAAAAGTAAACTCATTTCTCTGCTGATATAATCAACTTTCCACATGCCTCCTATGTGTTCGATTCATAATATTTTAACCTGCATTATTGGCCAGGCAAGGTGGGTCACTGTAATCTTAGCACTCTGGAAGGCCAAGGTAGGTAGATTGCTTGAGCTCAGGAGTTAGGAGACCAGCCTAAGCAAGAGGGAGACAGTTGGAGTTGCTGTGACTCCAATGGTGCAATGGCACTCTACCCAGGGAGAGTGAGACTTGACTATCAGAAAAAATAAAAAAAAACCTGTGGCTCAGCCAGTAGGGCGCCATATACCGAGGGTGGCGGGTTCAAACCCGGCCCTGGCCAAACTGCATCAAAAAATAGCTGGGTGTTGCGGTGGGCGTCTGTGGTCCCAGCCTCTCAGGAGGCTGAGGCAAGAGAATCACCTAAGCCCAGGAGTTGGAGGTTGCTGTGAGCTGTGACGCCACAGCACTCTACCAAGGGTGATAAAGTGAAGACTCTGTCTCTAAAAAAAAAAACAAAAAACACCCAAAACCAAACCAACAAATAAACAAAAGAGAGAGAGAGAGAGATAAGAAACCTGCCTTATTTTGTATTTTAATGAAGTTAAAGGAAATGTTTTTTTGCAGACATGTATAGAACTTTACCATCAAAATAATCTAATAAATGGCAACAACATATCAATATATCAACATATCTGATGTAATCAATAATTCCTCTTACCAAACCTTCCTAATGAACTTATTCCAGGAAAAGTAATTCTTTATTTAGTAACTAAAATGATCTAATAATCACATTTTGATACTTTGACTACTTTCCTCTTCAATACTGATTATCAAGGGCCCTTGAAGAAATGTAAGCCCTTGGTAATCAGAAATATTGAAGAGGAAAGTAGTCAAAGTATCAAAATGTAATTAATTCTGATTACCAAGGGCCCTTAGAGAAATATAAGCCCTGGGCGGCACCTGTGGCTTATTGAGTAGGGCGCCGGCCCCATATACCGAAGGTGGCAGGTTCAAACCCGGCCTCAGCTAAACTGAAATACAGAATACTAGCCAGGTGTTGCAGCGGGTACCTGTAGTCCCAACTACTCGGGAGGCTGAGGCAAGAGAGTCAGCTAAGCCCAGGAGTTGGAGGTTGCTGTGAGCTGTGACACCACGGCACTCTACCCAGGGCGATAAAGTGAGACTCTGTAAAAAAAAAAAAAGAAAGAAAGAAATATAAGCCCTTAGATTGCCAATTATGGACATAGCTGAAATTATCTTAATCATTGAGCCAGAAGAGTGTGTGTGTGTTTTTTTATTTTCAAATTAGATAACAGAGACAAAAACAATACAACCGGCCTGATTTATCCACATGGGAAATCTTGTGGGAGAATTTACCCAATGCCTGCCAACCCTCCATTTAAGCATTTTCATGGATGATGTGCTATGCTGCTGAGATTCTCTTTCAGGACCGGCTGCATTGTGCCCCCTGCTGAGAAGCTTGACCACAGACATTGCTTAGCTGCCAGCACCATCTGTGACGTGCCCTTTGGAAAAGTGAACGACTGGCCCAAAGTCATGCCCTATTCCCAGGGTGGCACTTATTTAGTGACTACGAATGCAGGGATATAAAAAGCTACTCCTCCGAGGGCTATCTCAGTTTTAGGGCTCCATGAACAATCAGCTGAGGCTGTTTTGTGCCTAAGTTACAGTGCAACTTCTCTTTACACTCAATTCTGCTGCCTCCTTTTCCCTCAGATGTTGATCCCACAAGCCCTACTTAATAAACTTCCTCCTAATAATCTTTCTCTCTCACAGTCTGCTTCATGAGGAACCTAACCTGTGACAATCGTCAACTAACACTTGCGTAAACACTGTCTGTGCAGGTTAGCTGCTATTCTTATCTAAGACGAATACTTTAATAAGAATGATTATTTTCCTTTATACATTTTTGAAAATCCCTTCATGTACATTGTGTCATTTGGGCTTTCCACTTACTCCGTGAGGTAGCTGGGACAAGGCTTACTCTACGCATTTCATAGCTTTGTATACTGAAGCGTGGCGAGAAATGGCAACTTGATTCCAGGCAGACGTTCTTATTCCTGTCTTCTCCTACTTTGCTTATCTATAACACTATTTCCCCAAGAGACTGTTACTCACAATTGTTATAAAACTCTACCTCAAAGTTTTTACTATATTCCCCACCTCAAGTAGTAAGCTCCTAACTCATTCTGGCAGTATGAAATTCACTGCTATAACTGTATCTGGATTTTTTTCAAGATCTTATCCTCAAACTTCATTGCCCACTTGTGCCTTATATTGCCTTCTTTCCTTTTCTTTCAACATTTATTTATTGAGCACCTGCTGTAAATGAGATATAACATTTCTTGAGAACTTACCCTCTGCTGGGCACTACAGTAAATCCTATTCGTGCATGAGCTCATTGAATCTCTGTTGACAACTCTGATGTTAGTTTTATCATTTCCATAATACATGTAAGAGAGGAAACTGAGGCTTAGGGGATTTAAATGATTTTCCAAAGGCATAACATTTTCAGGTTGATCTCATTCTAAAATTTGTGCTCTTTGTCTCTGCACTCAACCTCTGTGATAAAAGAAGATAGAAAGATGAATAAGGCATGGTTCCCACACTCAAGGATTTACTGTCCAGTTCAGAAAGACATTATAACAATTGATTATATTTTTATAACAGCTTTATTGAGAAATAATTCATATATTATACTATAATCTACTCATTTGAATTGTGCAAGTCAGTCATTTTAACAAATTCACAGAGTTGTACAACTATCACCACAATCAATTTTGGAACATTTTAACCCCCCCCAAAAAAAACTCCATACTGAGTAAATGTCACTCCTTATTTCCTCTACCGCCACCCCCCCCCCCCCCGGCAATGAATAATCTATGTCTGTCTTTATAGATTTTCCTATTCTCTACCTTTCAGACAAATAGAATCACCATATGTGGTCTTTTGTGGCCAGCTCCTTTCTCTTAGCATAATGTTTTCAAAGACCATCCATGCTATAGTATCTTTCAGTACTGCAATTAGGATTAAATATTATTTCATTGTATGGATATGCCACATTTTCTTTATTTACCCATTTATCAGGTGATCAACATTTATTTCCACTTTTTGGATTTTAAGAATAATACTGATTCCAAAGATGAAAACAAACTGAAAAAAAAAGGATAATACTGCTATGAACATTCATGTGTGAGATCTATGTGGTTATGCTTCCGTATTTTCTGAATATATACCTAGAGTGGAATTACTGGTTACATGGCAATTCTAAAGATATTTAATCTTTTAAAAAATTGCTGCCCTGTTTTCCAAAATGCTGATCCATTTTGCATTCTTGCAGCAGTGTATGAGGTTTCTGATTTCTCTACATTCTCCCCAACACTTATTATTACCTCCCTTATTTGGTTATAGTCATCTTAGTTGGTGTGAAGTGATATCTGATTGTGGTTTATTTGTATTTCCACAATGACTAATGACATTAAGCATCTTTTCATGTATTTATTAGCTATTAGTATATCTTCTTTTCAGCCATCAGCTCCCAGCATGGGACCTCCACACTACAAGCAAAGTGGGGTGGGTGATGAAAGACCCCAGTAGTCTGCCATGCCATGCCTAGAATAGAGTGTCTACCTTACACGAGGAACTGGATGGAGACAGGGAGTTGTCTAAAAGCTTCACTCACTGGAATTTAGCCTCAGCAACTTGCAGCTAGAAGGGACAAGAAAATGCTATTGGCCTGCTCTTCCAACAACATTTAGTATCCCTTGAATGTGAACTGAGGGAAAAGAGGAAAAGTGGACTATGGCTCAAGTGACACACAAACCATCATTATTGAGATTTAGCAAATTTTCTTGAATACCTGTTTCTTCCTTTAAGAAAAAACTGTGTGCCTTTAAGACAATTTCCAATGACATTAAATGTTTGGGGTTTTTTAAAAAATAATTTTCACCATTTGTGATTGTTTCACTGGGGAATGATCTCCAACAGGTCCTCCTGCTTTATTTTTCCAGAAGTGGAACTCTCACTTGATTATATTTTTAATGTCACTATTGGGGGGGAGTGTTTTAGCAGTCAAGATGAATGGATTTAAGTTATACACATAGACCAGTGTGTAACTTTGGGCAAATTACATAACTCTTCTGTGCCCTGTTTCCTTACCTATAAAATATGGAATAACAAAATATATACTATTAAGATTCTTGTAAGGAACAATGATATATATGTAGCATGGCCTATAACATAGCCCTTAAAAGATGTTAGCAATGTTCATAATAATTGCTATCATTGTACCATCAGTAATTAAACTTGTAATGTTTTTTCTTTCCTATTGAGAAAGATGTCTACAAAGGCTGTTACTCTGAGGTCCTGTACTTAGTTCCCCTTTCCAAAGGTATGAACATGCTTTCTCTAGGAACCCATCCAGTTAGCCAGTTAGCTAATCCAAAAAAGGGCTTGGCACTTCTACTTTCCTGAAAAGAAGATATATATGTGTGTGTGTGTGTGTGTGTGTGTGTGTGTGTGTGTGTAATATTTTTGTCAGCATCAAAGTTAATAGCTACCCTATCCCTGATGATATATTATCCCTAATGATAGTTATCCAAGGGTAGTAGAGAGTGGATCCAGGATCTCAAAAAGCAGACATCTGAACCAGCATCAATCCCACGATTCTAGGGTGTCGGGGCATAAGGAGGTATTTTGGGCCCCTGGCTGGGAAGAGCCAAGCCTTGGGAGCTATGATTCTAGGAACCCAATCAAAGGCACATATGCAGATATCAGCACTGACAAGAGTGATAGTGCTCTTTCAAAAATCTGTAGCAGTCTGAATAAAGTGTTATCTCAGCAATAGACCTGTATCTCCTAAAGCAGTGGTTTTCACGTAGTATAACATTGACTGCTACAAGATTATTGGGCAATGCTGGGAGATGTTTTGGTTATCATAACTTCTGTATGTGTGGGTACTACTGCTATCTACTGGATAGAAGCCAACGATGTCACTAAACAGCATGCAATGCATAGAATGGCCTCCCTCTACAAAGGATCCCCCACAACAAAGTGGCAAATGTACCTAGGTTGAGAAACCCAGCTCTAAAGGAATGTGCATGAAGACTCTTTAGCAGTTAGGCTTAATTATAAGCCTTACTTGCTACAGGCATCAGACTCTAGGTTGTCTGTACTTGGTGCATATGTCAGCTAGGTCTGGCTACATTGTCCTGTGCTAACAAACAATCCTAAAATCTTGGTGGCTTAATACAAAAAATTATATTTCTTGTTCATGATACATGCCAGCACAAATTGAAAGGCTGATCACATAGGGGCCCTGACTAATGACTCCATAACCACTGCAGCAGAAGGCAAATCAAGTACTGGGCCTACAGACTTCTGCAGAGAAGTGAAACACATCATCTCCACTTACACTGCACTGGCCAAAGCAAGCATCATAGCCACTGCTTTCTTTAAGGGGGCAGAAAAATACATATTCCTACTTCGTATTTAAGAGAACCAAGATAGTGGGTAATTGCTTTAATGACAATCACAATAAATATCCTTTTTAGGATGCACCATCTTTTTTAGATTGTATACATTTAAGTTCTACCCTAGGTAATTAATTGAAAAAATAAAACTGTAAGTGATCTACATTGGTACTCAGCTTATAGAACAGTGTATTAAGATCAGATTTTGAGACACACACACTCTACTGTAGGGATAGGGTAATAGTGATCAATTCCATCTCATTGGGTTCAAAGAAGATTTTATAAGTGAATTGCTTTAGCTCAGTTCTAACATGCAGGTTAAGTGTTTATACAGTGAAGCAAATTCTGCAAAAAAGCTGAATAAAATTTATAGAAACATTAGAGAGTTTGGAATATTGAGGAAACTGCCATGAGGTGCTTACTGGTAAGGGACAGGCCATGGCAAGATGTGGGGCTAAGCAGGAGAGGAAGAAACACTCACTCCTAGGCAACTTCATATAAACACTAGGTACTGGAAATTTATCCTATCGGAAATACAAAGCCATTGAAAGGATCTAATCTGGGAACAGATCTAATGGACCTAACCTTTAGAAAAATTTGTCTGATAATTTTGTGGAGAGTGAATTAGAAGAGGAAAGACAATGGGTAACAAGATGATTCCCATATTCCAAAGATGATGAAAAAGTTAAAAGGAATGATATTAAGGAGGCAGATCCTGCCTTCTCAGTCCTCTTTTGGGCCCTCTTTTTCACATGGCTGTAACAGTGAAGGTGACTCAGTGATTACTGTTGAACCTGCTTCTCCATCTATCCTCTCCCTTTAGTGATCCCATCTAGTCTATGGTTATTAAATGTTAGCCATTTGCTGACAACATCCTAATTTATCATCTTAGCCCTGACCTTCAGACTTTCATACCTAACTACTATGTGATATATCCACTCTGGATGTGTAATTGTCATCTCAAATTGGTTGTGTCAAAAATGAACCTCCAGAAAATGACCATTTTATAACTGCTATAAAGAAATAATTGACTTAGGCAATCATTATCAAGATATGCTTAAACTATTAGACAAAAGTGAATGGTGAAATAGACATTCACAAGATGCAAAACTTTCAGCTTTATAATGGTGGAATCCTTAGAACTAAAAACGAGATGCCCAAACATTAAATGTCAACTGATATTCTGTCATGTAAAGTAAAGCACCAAAAAAGTTCAACCTGAATCTATCAAGCTTTTGAATGTACTAGTTTACAGGAAAAATAGGGATAGAGGAACAAGTTAAATGACATTAGGAGGAAACTATCAAGCAAATCCTGAACATCAAGTAGTCAACTGAACAAGAGAGAGTTTTTTAACTCTCCATAGTATTTTAATATGCCCCAAATTTGTTATCTACTCAATATCATGAGAAGATAAAAAGGAAGGAGAAAAAAGGGCTATTGTAATTTAAAAGACACTTAAGAAGCATAACATTCAAGAACATTATGAAACTGTCTCAGTCCGTTTTCTGTTGCTACCACAGAATGCCACAGACTAATTATTAAGAAAGAAAACTTATATCTCATGCTATGGAGCCTGCAAAGTCCAAGAGCACGGCACTTGAATTTGGCAATGGTCATCTCATGATAGATGGACAGAAGACAAAAGCAAGTATGTGAGACAGAGAGAAATAGGGGCCAAACTTATCCTTCATCAGGAGTCCACTCCCTTAGTAACAGCACATCTGTGATAGCAGCACCATTAATCCATTCATGAGGGCTCTGCCTTTTGGAGATCCCATCTTCCAATATCATTATTTTGGCAATTGAAGCAGAAACATTATTTGAATCTTGATTTAAATAAACCATTTGTGAAAGAAATACAGAGGCCTTGCCCAAAGATAAATTTCTGAATTAGCAAAGTATTGATAATGGCAAGAACATTATCAAGAAGATTAGAAACAATGGAAGGAAAACCAATGTATATAATAAGTAAGATGTTAAAATGTAGGTTCTTGGGAAGCCTTCAGTTACAGATGACCACAGGGAATGGTTCTCAACTGAGAGAAATTTTAATTCCCAGGGGACATTTGGCACTGTCTGGACTTAATTTTGGTTGTTATAAGGAAGGAGAGGATGCTAATGATATCCAGTGGGTGGATGTTAGCAATGCTGCTGAGCACCACATGAGTGGGTCCCTGCAACAAAGAAACCCTCAGGGTTTCTTCACCTCAGTACTAGTGACAATTTGGCTGGACCATTCTTTGTTGTGGTGGCCTGCTCTTGCAGGTATGCAGCAGCATTGCTAATATCTACCCACTCGTATAAACAATAAAACACAAATATAGTCCAGCATGGGGGCAGAGGGAGGAGGCAAGAGGGGATGGAGGGGGAACCACTGGCAGGAGGGGGGAGGGCATTTGGTGGGATCTCACCCATTTGTTCTAAATGTGGCACAGTTCCTGACACATGTAAGTGTGAAAATATTTGATAATCTGTTTTATAATGTATAAGTCCCCAGGTTCTTGAAAAATTGGAGAGCAGGGGTAAAGAGAGAAATATTGTTTGGGGGGGCGCTAAGGCTCAGAGACAGATCTTAGAAGCATTTACAATTGTATGTTATAGCAGACAGGTGTCATAGAAACCTTGCGAGTGAGTGAGAAAATCAATACAGGTGGTTCTCAAACCTCATTGTGGATTAACATCATTTAAGCAGGTCTAAAAAAATATGCAGATGCTTTGTCTAACCCCAGAGATTCTGATTTAAATGCTTGGGAGTCGAGCATGTGATAAACTTTTTTTTTTTTAACTTTCCATAGTATTTTAATGTGCAGCCATATTAAAATAGTAGGGAAATCTAAGATTTCCTTTTTTTTCTGAACACAGATGAGCTCCATTCATTGTGATGGGTTCATTCACAAGACATACTGCATTCAGCGTAGTAACTCAGGCAGTTGGCTGTAGTTGTAACAGGTTTTTAGGTTTGCTAAAGCAAACAGGAACCCACGGTTGGCCTCCTTTGGTGAAATAAAAGGCCAGAAAGTCCTTGGCAGAACATAGAGGAAAGAATTTAAAGACTGGGAGATAAGAAAGTAGATTAAATGGGTCATGTTTCTCACCCCTATATTCTGCCAGAGCCCTAAAGACTTCTCTCCCTTGCCAATAAAAATAGAGTAAAAAGGGAAATACCCAAATATTTAAAAGTGCTCTGCTGGCTCTTCTTTCTGGGCTGGGAATGCTTGTGGAGGAGCTACAATAAAAGTGGTATTCCTGATCTCAGTGGGGATGTGAGAAGCCAGCTGAGGCCTGGCCCAGGTGATGACTGTTAACAGTCTGAAGCAAAGTGGGTATTGTTTTAATAGCCAGATGCTACACTCAGGGATCAGGGAAGGGCTTCAGTAGCAGAAATATCTGTCGGTGGTTAATTAATCATGGGGTCCCCAGGAATGAAATAGACAGACAGCCAATTAAGGTGTGTCTTGATTTATTTAACCAAAGCTATTCTAGGTCTGATGAACAGAGGCCTCATTGGAGCCAATGTGCTAGAGAATTTTGGGTTCACAGACCCAGCATCACCCAATGAAAGAGAGGCTAGTACCTATGAGGAAAGAGCCTGCTGTCACACTACACAGGCAAACTGTGAACCTTCTGCCTTGTCTTTCCTAATGGGGCTGGCAGTCGTTAACCTGAATACTTGTGCACTGAGGAATGGGAAACACTTAAACTCGGGAAATATTGGATATTGGCTCAAAGCTACCACTGATTTCTAGGGACCTATAATTCCATCGCAGTCAGCCAGTCAGAATTGGAGATCATTATGGAACTCAGGTGATAAATGGAGTTCTGACATGAGTTTATTTCACAGTAGGCCCAGTAGGACCCTCCAAAATATCTTGGGGTCATATTCTCAGATCCTGAGTGAATTGTTGAAATGGATATTTTAGGCAACTGGTAGTTTCCCGAATTCCCATGCAGTTTCCCTGATTTATAAAGTAAGGACTATTATTTTGGGAAGGGCCAAACAGAGGTCATTTGGCACTCTCCTCACTGCCAAAATAGAGAATGAACAGAAGTGCTACAAATCTGGAAATTGCTATCTGACAGGGGTATATTTGGTGATTAATTTAAAAGGCTGGCTTGGCTTTGGTGATCCAATAGGTCTGTATGAATAGCAGTGGGTTATTGGAAACAAAATCAGTTGAGGCTCCACTTGTAGTGGCTGTTGCAGTTTTCTTGTCTTTCCTAGAATAAATCAATGTATATTTTGGTGCAATTCTACCAGCCAAGGAACTGCAGTTAATATTTTTCAGGTTCTGCAAGGAAACTGTACCACTTCTAGAGAGGGAAGAATAGTTATGACTCTATCTAATTTATTTTTAATTCATCATACTAGCTCCATCACTGTATGAAAAAAAAAACCTAAAATTCACAATTTTAAAATAGCTCATTCAGGATTATATACTGGAGATATAATAACATAGACAGGCAGTTAGCAAAAGCAGTTTTCTATCTAGTATACTAACTGATCCCTGCTTCCACCTGTGCTATTACCAATTTGGAAGCCACTAAGATCCTTTATTTATTTATTTAATTTTTGATACAAAATCTCACTCTATTACCCTGGTTAGAGTGCTGCAGTATCAACCCAGCTCACAGCAACCTCAAATTCCTTGGATTCAAGTGATCCTCTTATCTCAGGCTCCCAAGTAGCTGGGACTACAGGCGCTGGGCCACAATGCCCAGCTAATTTTTTCTACTTTTAATAGAGACAAGGTCTCATTCTTGCTCAGACTGGTCTTGAACTCCTGAATCAAGCAAACCTCCTGCCTTGGCCCCCAGAGTGCTAGGATTATGGATGTGAGCCACCATACCCAACCGAGATCATATATATATGTATATATATATATGATCCTATATATAGATGGATAGGTATATACACACACATATATGTGTATACAAATGTATATGTATCTTTTATAGATGGAAATCATATCATGTTACTGTATGGCTCAAATTCCTCTAATAGCTTTCCATTTTAATCAGTAAAAGCCAAAATTTTAATAATAGTTTACAAGGCCTACAAGGATTACAAGGATCTCTCCTGTTGCTCTGGCTACAGTGGTTTCTTTGCTCTTCCTTGAACATATCAAGCACATTTCCCTGCCAGCTCTGTCTTGATTATCCCCTCTGCCTGGAATGTTTGTCTCCTGATGGCTCCTCCCTCTCTGCCCTTCTTCAGGTCATTGTGTAAATGTCATCTTTTCAACTCTATTTAAAGTTGTAACCCTCCACCAACACCACATCTCATACTTCTTACCCTGATTTTTCCCCTGCTGAAATAATTTAGACTTATTATCTTCTCTCAAGTCCACATGTTAATTATTTATTTTGCCTATTGTCTATCTCCCCACTTAGTAGTGTATATAAGTTCCATGGACCAGTACATATATAATATATACTTTCTTCATTTCCTATCTGGCATATGTATGCCAGATGCACACACACACATACACACACAAACGCCCACACGTATATATATATTGCTTTATTTCCTATTAGGTATACAGAACTTGCCCTAGTCCTTTGGACATATTAGAAGTTCAAATAAACATTCAGTGAATGAACTATTACATTACAAATTTTGCCCTAATTTCATCTGTTTTCAGTAATGTTAGAATCTTAGAATTACAAATGAAAAGATGAATAAATGAGCTACCCAATATTGAGTGTCATATTTTCCCATAAATTGTAACGTATTGGAACCTTGGACATATTTGAAGAATATATTCAACAGAATGGATGACATAAGCACCTATGGCCCTTAGGGATGGGAGGAAGTCATATGGTCCTCATGCTGCTTCAAATGCAGTTGAACGGGAAAATTTGCTAGCTATAAGATAATAGCCTCTAGATATAGACTATCATGAATTTTAGAAATCTAAATTAGTATGGGTCTAATGGTTACTAACTTAACATAAGCATTTACTCATGAGAGAGAATGCTGTATGAAAGGGACCATTGTTGGGGACTTCATCACTTGCAGACTATAGACATGACTTATTTTGACCTTTCTTGGATGATGGGTCATGAGTTGGAATAAAAAACTTTCATTAGCCAGATTACAATTTGTCATGAAATATTATTAGGGAATATTGGCCACTGAGCCTCTTGTACTTATTTGTAACACAGTAACTGTACTACTTGATAAAGTTATCCAATACTTGATAATCTGCCACTGCTTTATGGACTTAGAAATAAATCCTGGCCTCTTACACTGCTGTTTACATGAAATGCTGAAATCCAGTGAGGCCCATAACTTTAAGTGGTACTTATATGGAGCAATGAGAGATGGGAAGGAGGTTTGGCCACCTCAGCCCAATCAAATGTGTGATCAGCAGTATGACAGAAGTCAAAGCCTTCTCACCTGGTGCAGAATTATATCTGATTGTTCTGCACTACTTACTCACTCCTTCAACACTTTATTTCCTTGATTAAAAATTTATTGAGAATCCACTTGTCTAACCCCTATACTTTCCTAAGGCTAAAAGTTGTATTTTTGATACAGAAGAAGACGATCAATTGAGAGTAACCCTAGTAAGCTATGATGATACTTGAACTGGAATAAAGTAATAGATGGGAAGAGTGGAAGAATTCAGAAAACAGAAAATAAAATCAATAAGGCTTGCCGATTAATTGGCTATGAGGTAAGATGGACATAACTGGAAGCTTAGTTATTTACCGCACTGATGAACACCAGAAAAATAACTGATTTGTGATGGAAAACTGAGTTCCCTATTGACCATATTGAGATTGAGATGACTGTGAGATATCCACATGATAAGTATAATGAACTGGAGACAGAAATGGAAGTAGTTTGAAGATAGGTGGCAAATGATGAAAGCCATCATTCAGACTAGATTGGACTCCATCAGAAGAATGGAATCTAGACAATATATTGAGTGAGAAAAGAAGAGATTGTCTTGAGAAACTCAAACATTTCAAGACTAGGTAAAGGAAATAGAAATGGAAATATTTTAAAAATATGTTATCAGAGAGACAGGATGAAAACCAGTTAGCATGAGCCCACAAGTTTATTGAATAAATGAATGAAGAACAATGTTGAGGAGACAATGCTGGATTCTTCTCTTATCAGGAGAATGAAGTGTTTCTAGCAGCAGAACCTGGGCACAGGAGATGGTAAAGAGGTATCTATGTCTGCTGGCAGCACTCATCCTTACCTGCTGAAAGCAGATGTCCACTAGCCTCAGAGCGATACATAGGCATGCCCTCATTGCCTACATCCTCAGTTCTGAGTCTGGCTGGCCTATGCTGATTTCTTATTCAGGAAGTAGGCATGGCTAGTAACAACTGGCCTTAGTTGACATACCATCATCACCACCTAAGTCAGTCTGCGTGTTCTAGGCATTCTAGCTAGCTTATCAAGAAGGAATCTGGGCCATGGGAAATGGCATCATAGGCCGGTTACTTTGCTGACAAAGCATGAAAGCAAACCATCATTTCCCACCTAAGACATATGTTCCTCACTCATGAGTGTAGTTTGGAGGAGTACAGAGGGGTAAGAAAAGTAGTAGTGCTATGTCTAAAGCATTTAGAGGTGATACCTATAAAGCATTCTCAGTGTTTACTGAGTATATGAACTACCTGGGGATCTTGTTAAGATGAAGATTCCAGTTCAGAACATCTGATGAGATTCCTGGGATTCTATATTTTCAACGAGCTCCCAAGGTGATGCCATGATTTTATGCCAAGAACCATACTTTTTAGCAGCTGGAGTTTAAATTATATTTGACGACTAAAAATCAGGAGAAGGAAATAGCAGCAAGGACAGAGACTAATCAAGAGTGAGGTGGGGATGCTCTGTAAAATCCAGATGATGCAGGTCCCTTTCACTTAGGGCTGAACACGCATTCCATTTTCTGGGCCCAAATAGGCTCATAAACCAGTTTGATCAATGTTCCATCTATGCCACCCTTCCTGGGGAGCAATGGAATGCCCCAAACAGGACCTCATTCCTACACAATGGCAGTTTTAAAATTCACTTCTGCCCACAGGCCTCTAGCACCAAATGGTTGTGACATATGCTAGACATATATTCCATTTCCCCAATCACCCAGTCACCCCTACCCCCCACCTGCAGGGAAGAGAATATTGCATTTAAACCCCGAAGACAGAAGGCTGAAATGGGCTATCCACTCGGGACCCCCCTTTGCTATGCTGGAAACTTTGTCTTATTTCTCTTATCTATCAATAAAATCTATTTGTCAGTTCACCCAGGGTAGTCTGTAAATTCAGTCTTCCAATTTCCAAAACCAAGGACCTGGCAGAGATATTCTGGAAACACAGGTTCAGAAACAAAGGGTACACAGGTCTTCCAAAGGGTATGGATGGCTGTGACCAATTCATGTATCTTGGACTTGGTTACTTCAAGGGGCCACCACTGTGAACTTTGTGGTCCTTAGATGCCTTTTAGTTTTATGGAACCCCAGACACACTTACTACAGAATGGTTTGAAGCATAATACATTTGTAAACACAGATAAAAAGCAAAGTACCATGGATGAGTAGTTTCCTTAGCTATGATTTTGCTTTGGAATATAAAGAATATACCTGGTGGTACAGGCAATAAAGAAATATTTATAGTAAGAAAATTGAATCTACTTAATTTTTGAAAGTTTAATTTTATCAGGTACATAATATAATGAGTAATTATTCTTTTTATGTGTAAGGGAGCCTAGAAGTATGGTATTTGGATCAGCATTTAAATTTTAAAGTAAAATGCAAACTCTATACCTATACAATTTTGCCTTCTGTAAAGTATGTTCAAAATAAAAGAAAAAGTTGAAAAAAATATGACATTAAAAGTGGAAAAAAAAAGAGAGAGAGAACCAGAGAGTATATAATATAAAGAGAAGCAGATAAGGAAAATTAAAAGAGGGATTTTTACAGGGGAAAAACAATTTCATTTTTATTGTGAAGACGTAAATGAATAAAAGAAGACTTTGAATGTGAAGATGATTAAAAAGACAAAATCATTAGCTAAAGATATTTACAAGTTTAGAGTCTTTCATTCTGATTGTAATTTTAATTAGCTGGACACTGGGGGGGAGAAAATGAAAGCCTACATCATCTACTTACTCTTTAAATTGCATTCCACCTTAATTTTCTGCTCTTCAGTTCTTAATTTTCTCTATTTTTGTTCTTCGTAATCCAGTTATCAGGCTAAAGTGATTTTCCCTCAGCCAGGTTTAGCATTCAGTATATGCTGTCTGTGAACTGAAAAAGTTCACCCCATTGCTTTAGCTTTTATTCTTTCAATAGCACAAACTCTCTACAGGTAACTTTTTCAATTCTTTGTCTATACAGCAGGGCGCTTTGCATACGCACGACAGTTAGATGACTAATAACAAAGGCTCCTATTTTGAAAATAATTATGCTTTATTTACACAGTTTTCCACAAAATTTACTCATAAAATTTAGAAGGCAATAAAGCTTTAAAAAGCTGTAGTTTGACTGCTCATTAAAACCATTTTTTTTCCTGTGGGCAAGCAAGTTGTTTGTTTCTGGTGATAAAATAGAAGCTGAAAATTCAGCATTAGTTAATTAAGTTTGTTATTTGTATGTATATGAATACAATTTTTAAAAATTATATTGATATAGGGTGGTGCCTATGGCTCAAAGGAGTAGGGCGCTGGCCCCATATACTGGAGGTGGTGGGTTCAAACCCGGCCCTGGCCAAAAACTGCAAAATATATATATATATATATATAATATTGATATAAAACAAAATGATCTGTTTAGAATAACTTACTTTTGAAAGATTTTTATCTTCAAGATATTACCTGGCTTTTTAATGGGCTCTTTATTTTATTTTGCATTTGTTAAAGAAAAAAAAAATCAGCATAGCTAACCATGTATGTATCCCTCAGTTTGTACTGTCTTCTAAAAGAAATTAACTCAAATAATATGAAGCAACAATGTTGAAATGTCTTGAGGTCTGAGGATGAAAGGCACTATTTAAGCGGTTACAATTACCATTATTATTCTGCCATGGATAAAAAGTTAAATTGGCTTTTAAATTACTGTAGATAATTTCATTTTGCTCCCCCATAAATCAGAAACAATTAGAGTATGGAGTTCTCAGCACACGAGCTATACACTCAGATGAGAATGTTGCAGGAAGACAAGGCCCAACGGAGAGAATGAGCACCCAAACACCACGTTTAGAAGAGGAAGGGCTTTATTCACCAGCCAGGAGCTTACGGCATAGAAGAATTCCAAATGGCTGTGCTCCCCGACTGACTTGGTCTTTCCTACAGGTACCCTTCTCATTGACCAGTTTGAATCAAGTGGGAGATGCTATTCTAGCCCCTACAGAACTAGGGACTTCAAGAAATTTTCAAGTTCCAGGAAGTTAAGTTTACAAATTCCGAAGAGCTTAGTCACCATGGAGAGGACCCTGCAAGTGTATCCTTGTGGTCTTCTTGAGAAGACCTGTTCTCCTAGATCTCACCCTTCTAGGGTATCCTCCCTCAAGAACAACATATATACAGTAGTGCAGAGTATAAAAGGAATTATCCTGGTTATTATACTCCCCTAGTACAGCACTGCCTGCCAACCATACATTCTAGATGGTTTAAGGAATAGTAAGAAAACTGCTGTACATCATCATTGTCTTCTGTCTAAAGCATTCTTCACCTTAAAATACAAATATTCCTTGAGATAGATGCTCCTTTGAACCTTATCATTGTTGTATAATTTTAAAGATAATGAGCCCTATATATTTTCCAAATATAGACTTTGAGGAAAAAATAGAATAACAGAGAGCAAATAGAAAGTTAAAAGAAGGAAGTAGATGGGGGATTGAGTGTGGAAAAATATACAGAAAAATGAAATGCAAGAGAAAAATAGATCAAGTTCCTAATTTTATTTGAATGTGATGATCAGTAACATTATAATCATTAGAAAGTGTTAGCCCAAGGAAAGTGATAGAATCCCCTTCTGTGCAAGTCTTAAAATAGGATACCTAGGTCTTTGCAGAATGGTTTAGGTGTACCACTGAATATAACGTGATTGCATTGATTAATTGTTACACCTACGATTTATTTCTTTTTGAAATGCATCATACCTGAAGGGACTTTTTGTCTTCTTTACTGATGGACCATTTTTTTTATAATTTGGATATGGCGTAGCAGCATTGACATCCCCCCCCCCCAGTATTTCTTGTCTTGCTTTCCTTGCCTTGTATATTCAGTGTCTTCAGATTCTTGCATCAAATCACCTAAAGTGAATTCTAAGTATTTAGATTCCTGAGGCCCCATCCTTCACTGGGGTCAAATAAACCCAAATTATGAACCTGCAGAGAGCTACTATGATGAGGGAGGGACATATTTTAGGAGTTAGGAAGTCCAACCAAGAGTGATGAGGTAGGGGGTTTTCTAATAAGACGATACTGCTGTTACCTGCTGGGGGTCCCCACCAGGTGGATTCCTCAACCTGGGTTGGGTCACACCCAGGGCTCCCTAGCACCCTCCACTCCTTCTCCCTCCCCTAGCACTGTATTGTAATTGCTTATTTAGCTGGATAGCCTCTTCCTGACATTGGTGTTATCCGGCCTTTTGTTGTGTTTCTTATTTACTCTGAAGTCTCCAAAATCTAGTACAGTTTCTGAAACATGACAAATGCTTAAAGGATACTTAAGTAAAAGAGTAAAATAATAAATAAAGTACAGTTGGTTCAGTAAATTAAATTTTTAAAAATGGAAAAAAAAGAAAAGGAATTTCCCTTGTCAGCAACATGAGAGACAATAAAATAGTAACTAACAGTTATGAAATTCTTATAATGTGTTGTAAATTTTTCTAAGTCCTTTAAATGTAATGTTTAATTCATATAACTGTGTAGGTAGAACACTATTACTATTACTATTTTTCAAAATAAAGGAAGTCCAGTAACTTGCTCAAAGTCACATGTCTAGTAAGACAGAACTGGGACCGGAACCAAGGCAGAGGGACTCCTGACCCTGTGGTCTAAGCCAGTAGCATCACTCCACTGAAGAGGCATGATACCGGATCTGCTCTGGAAGCCTTGGAGGGTACTAGGTATTGGCTCCTGCTTTCAAGGGAGTTTACAAAAATTAACAACACATGTTTATCTGAATAATTTACTCTTTTTTTCTCTGAAATTTAAGGAAAAAGAGAGGGAGCAGAGGGAGACAAAGAAGGAGAGACAGAGGAAGGAAAGGAGAAGAAGGAGAGACGAAAGGAAGGAAAGGAGAAAGGGAACAACTCTAGTTTTTCATGAGCAGGTTTGTGACATAATTGGTATCTGTTGGATTTGGTACCAGACAAGGAATAACAAATGCAAAACTCTGAAACAAGCACATACGCCACAATTTTCATTCACCATGCTTTGAGTATTTAAAAAGTTGAGCTGGGTGTGATGGTTCACACCTGTAATCCTAGCACTCTGGGAAGTCGAAGCCAGTGGATTGCTTGAGCTCTGGAATTTAGGTGACCAGCTTGAGCAAGAGCAAGATCCCTTTCTACTAAAAATAGAAAAATTAGCCAAGCATTGTGACAGGGGTCTGTAGTTCCAGCTAATAGGGCAAGAGAATCTCCTGAGCCCAAGAGTTTGAGGTTGCTGTGAGCTATGATGCCATAGCACTCTACCCAGGGTGACAGACTGAGCCTCTGTCTCAAACAAACAAACACAAAAATGTAAGAAAAAGAAGTTGAGAATTATTCTCTGTAATAAAAATGAATCTTTCCTTCAAAAATAACTTAAAAGGAATATTTTTTGCCATCAAAAATAACCAATACCTCTTTTATCTATATATAATATGTATTTAAATTTATCCATATGTGAAATATATGTTTAATTTTTTTTCTTAGACTAATTTCACACTACTAATTTCAACATTACCATCATAGCATTTACACATATTTTAAAACTATCCAATGATGTGGCATAAAGTAGCTAATTCATTTTTACTGATGATCATAAAACCTTAAAAGAATTTAGTTTTATTAAGCTTCTGAATAAAAATAGGAAAATATAATATAAGGTGAGAGAGATAACTTTTGACTTAGAAAAAAGGGTTCAGGTGCAGGATAAAGCATATCAAAGGCATATGAAATGCTATCACTTTGAAAAATGATAAAAGAATAACAAGTTTAGAAAATTAACTGTCAAATTACATTTTTAAAGAGGAGCAGTAAAAATGTTAATGAACAAATATAAGATGATGACTCAGGGGCACTAAAAATACAAAATGTATGGGTTATACAAGATAATACAATAAGTACTGGGAGTTTCACTTTATAACCCATTGTGATTAAACAGCATACTGCTGAAAATGCAGATGTGATACTACCATAGTAAAATCAGCTTTTTAAAGATGTTTCTAATTAAATCATGAAAAATCAAAAAGAAAATGTTAAGAAAAGCCATTTTGAAGATTTTATTAATGATGCATTCTTGGAGAGGGCTTTATTAGATTTGAACTAGCAAATGCTAATGCTCATATACAAAACGATAGATAAGCATTTTCCCCCTAAAAAGTTCTTTCTTTCAGAGTGAAAAGATTTCTGTAATATAAGCTCCCTTTGATTTAGCTGGTTCTAGTAATGAGGTATTTTGATATATGAGTTAATGAAGCTTTAATTAATCCACCCGTGTATATGTTTAGATGTGTAGATTGTTGCCATATCTCACTCAGAATTCTACTGCTAAATAGAAGACTCCTTTTAATATTCAAATTGTTTTTCTGGGAAGTCTGAAGGTCATTGGTTTTACTGGATATTAATACAAAAACATCAAGTGTAAGTTGTTCCCTTGGAGAAGCTCTTGTTAAATGCTTTCTAAGAAAACCCAGGGAAGACCTAATTTAGGATTAATCCATGAAATCTAGCAATAATTTGTATGTTCAAGCCCCTTATATAAATTTCAGAAGGTGACAAATAAATTTCTTGTTTTAAACAGTTTTACCTCCTCTTTGTTCACTATCCTTCAACACTCAGCCAAGACTCATCATACCTGGGAAACTTTTCTTAACTCCTTTCTTCCTCTCTTGGATCTTATGTGATCCCTTAACTACCTGTGGACAGTTCACTCTTTACACAACTATAATTCCTCACAGGTAATATAAAATCTAAAAAGCTCTGAAAACCAAAATCCTTTGCAGAAATAGTAAGGTTTTAATTATAAGAATGCCTCCTCAGACCATATAAGAAGGTTAGAATAATATATGCCATATTTCCAACACAGTCATTCCTCAGTTTTCATGGGAGAATTGTTCCAGAACACTCCATACCAAAATCTTTGTCTGTTCAAGCCCCTTATATAAAATGGTGTAGTATTTGAACATAACCTACCAATAGCCTTTCATATACTTTAAATTGTCTCTGGATCATTTATAAGACTGACTATAATACAAATGCTCTGTAAATAGTTATTATACTACATTTGTATGTGTTTTATTTTTATTGTTATATTGTTATTTTTTTTAAATGTTCAAGTATTTTCCATCTGTAGGTGGTTGAATCCAAATGTGCAAAACCCATAGATATGAAAGGCCAGACTTATTACTTTTCTAAAATCTGAGGAATTTTGAATTATTATTATACTTTTTCTTTCTTTTTTTTTTTTTTTTTTGAGATAGAGTCTCAGTCTACCTAGGGTTGAAGGCCATGGAGTTATAGCTCATAGCAACCTCAAACTCTTGGGCTCAAGAGACCCTCTTGCCTCAGCCTCCTGAGTAGCTGAGACTACAGGTGCCTGCCACAATATGTGGCTATTTTTAGAGACAGGTTCTTGCTCTTGCTTAGGCTGGTCTTGAACTAATGAGCTCATGCAACCCACTCACCTCAGCTTCCCAGCATGCTATGAGCCATCACACATGGCCTGAATTTTGAATTAATTATATCTGGCCCCAGGGGATTTGAGTTAGCAATTGTGGGTTTATATTAGTATATCCTATCATACTTTGCTTAATTGTCTGGGAATTCCTGTGGCCAAGTATTGTGTTTAATTTATCTTTGTAGCGTAATACTGGTTTGATTAGAACTAAGGAGTTTCCTAGGATACAGGCCTTTCAGTGCTAAAATCAGATAAGTTCCAGGCAAACAAGGACCTTTGACTCTCAGCCCCTAGTATAGTATCAATAATGTACTAGATGCTCAAAATATTCTTGTTAAATAACTGAATAAATTAACAAATAAATGAATGAGTTAATGAATGTTCTTCAAGTATTCCATTCAGTAATAAGAAGTCTGAAAATATGGAAATGTGTGAATATTAAAAATGGAAAGCCTGCTGGAACATATTCTTCTTAGCAAAGTATCTCAAGAATGGAAGAAAAAGTATCCAATGTACTCAGACCTACTATGAAACTAATTTATAGCTTTCATATGAAATCTATAACCCAATTATAGCACAAGAATATGGGGAAAGGGGAAAGGGAAGGGAGGGGCAGGGGGAGGATGGGAAGAGGAAGGGTAATTGGTGGGATCGCACCTACGGTGCATCTTAGAAGGGTACAGATGAAACTTACTAAATGTATAATCTAAATGTCTTAACACAATAACTAAGAAAATGCCATGAAGGTTATGTTAACCTGTTTGATACAAATATTTCAAATTGTATATAAAACAAGCACATTTTGTTTTTAATCTGGTGTAAATAGTAACATGGTATATATTTCATGAACATCAGAAGTTGTTTCCTTATGTCGTAAGTTATCTTTCTCTATTTAATATTAGAGTATTTTTAATCTGAAAACAGTATTTTTAATTCCAGGATACTGTATTAATATACGGTTTTCCAATATTTATAATTGATGGTGACTTCAAAAAAACATTCTGAAGATTATTTTTTCTTATAATAATAGTAATGCAAACCCATTTTAGGGAAAGGCCCTTTTTTATATATCCATTCTTTGATTAAATAAAAATCAAAGGGTAAAAATTCTTTGACTTATCAATTTCTCTCTAATCTATTCACCCCCCCCCCCTTTGGCCTAACTTGTCTGCCCAGCTTGAACTACATTTACTGTCCAAGTTCAGCCTCTAGACTTTTAAACATTCACTCAGGAACATGGCGATCACCCTGACAGAACAGACATACTACTTTCTTAGCTGCTTTTGGGATGCTGAGAATACCCAGAGAACAATTCCAGGACCATCCACCAATTGGCACCATTAACATTGTACATTTCCATTTTCCAATCTTGGGATCCCAATGGCATCCCACAATTCCTTTTTTTTTTTTTCTTTTTTTGAGACAGCATTTCACTTTATCACCCTTGGTGGAGTGCTGTGGCATCATAGCTCATGGCAACCTCCAACTCCTGGGCTTAGGTGATTCCCTTGCCTCAGCCTCCCGATAGCAGGGACTACAGGCGCCCGCCACAAAGCCCAGCTATTTTTTTTGTTACAGTTTGGCTGGGGCCGGATTTGAACCCACCACCCTTGGCTGGCACCCTACCCACTGAGCCACAGGCTCTGCCCCATCCCACAAATCTTAAATTGTACCCTGTCATTTGTATTCCATGGCTCTTCAACATCTTACCATACTCTTTGACTTCTCTATCCAAATGAGCTTTGCCTCCTATTTTGAAGAAGGATTAAGACTATGAAGTTTGAGACTTTAGTTTATTCCCTGTCCATCTCCCACCCTCCTCCACCATTTATACTTAGTTGATTTTCTCAGGACTCAGCGGTGTAGGGGAGAAAAAGTAACATTTTTCACACCCATCACAAGGTGGATGGCAGAGGCATTTATAATAAGATACATTATTAAGAAGAGAAAGCATACAAATTTATTTAAAATAGATTTTACATGATATGGGAGCCTTCAGAGATAAGACCCAAAGAAACAGATGCAACTGTGCATCTTAATGCTTAGGTTTGAAGAGTGTACAGCCATACAAAATTAGGACTGATCTAATGGTAGTAAACTGAGGGGACTTAGCAAGACCAGTTTGCTCAGACTTTTCCTTGCATCTCTGAGTCTTCCTTCCTTTCCTCTGACTATAGTAAAACAAAGCAGGCCATTTTTGTGTTTTTGCACAATCTGCATTCTCCTATGTATTTTGTTAACTAATAGCAGTTCTTTGCTTAGCCATCATATTTTAATTTTCATGCTGGGCAGATGCAGCAGCTCACACCTGTAATCCTGGCACTCTGGGAGGTTGGGGTGGGTGGATTGTTTGAGCTCAGGAGTTTGAGACCAGCCTGAGCAAAAGTAAGACCCTGGCTTTACTAAAAATAGAAAAATTAGCCAGGCATTGAAAAAGGTATCTATAGCCCCAGCTACTCAGTAGGCTGAGTGAGGTGGGAGGATCCCTTGATCCCAGGAGTTTGAGGTTGCTGTGAGCTAGGCTGATGTCATGGCACTCTACCAAGGGTAACAGAGTGAGACTGCCTCAAAGAAATATTTTTTTTTATAAATTTTTATCAGTTGTTTTTTCTTGAGTTCTAACTGACCCTCTTTTAATAGCATTCTGAAATAGTTGAGATTATATTTTTCTTATTTCGTTCTCTTCAACCTGAATTCTGTCCTCCTTTGATGGTCCTTTATTTCTGTTTGTATTTCTTGAACATTCTCTTTCATATTTTATGCTTCACTCAATGCCAAGTGATTTCTTCTCATCTATGTATCTATGTAAGAATGTGACATAAAAAATAAATGCCTGAGTGCTCTGTGTATATGAGCAGAGTTTATTCACTGGCTTTCTGAGCTCTAGGGTGAGAAGGGTGGGAGCCAGCCACCATGCTAGGAAGCCCTGAAGCAACAAAAAAAGCAGCTTTATCACATTCCTGCATTTTTCTAAGAAAGTCTGATTTTATTTTTCTTTTTAACCTGGACAATAAAAGACTAACTTGAGAAGATTCTGCATGCATGTTCATGGATATGTACTTGGAGGAGTCAGTGAAATGGGGGTGGAGAGAGACAGTTGTTACCAAATTCTATGTACACCCTGTCTTTGCTCCCCTTTCTTTTCAGCCTCATGCCTTAACTCCTAGAGTTTCAGAGTCCAGATTCCCTTTGGGGCTCAGGAGGGCAGATCAGTCAGCTCGTTCCACATGTTCTAGCCCCTGTCTCCTTCTTCATTCTGTCACCAATAATCACTCCTTCACTCACCTTCCGTTTTGCAAACATCGGTTGAAATTTCTCATTCACAATCTCTGTATGGAGTGATATGTATCAGGCTTTTCCTTTTGGTATATTATTGCCCCAATATTTTTTTTTTCTCAAATTGAGATCTTTGTATTTTTAATTCATTTATATAAAGGCCTTCTAAAATTAAGGAATTAACACATTAAAATTCCTATATAAGCCGGCAGGATGGGTCACGCCTGTAATCCTAATACTCTGAGACACCAAGGCTGGCTGATCTCCTGAGCTCAGGAATTTAAGACCAGCCTGAGCAAGAATGAGATCCTGTCTCTAAAAATAGCCTGGCATTGTGGCAGGCACCTGTAATCCCAGCTACTCAGGAGGCTAAGACAAGAGGATCAGTTAAGCCCAAGAATTTGAGGTTGCTATGAGCTATGATGCCATGCCACTCTGCCAAGGGCAACAAAGTGAGACTCTGTCTCAAAAAAAAAAAAATTCATATATGATACAGATATTTCCTTAATAGTCTTTTTATTTTGGTTTCTTTTATGCAAAAGAAGCTTTTAATTTTATGTAGTCATCTCTCAGTCTTTCCTATGCATATTTTTATTCTATTGCATCTATATTTGGAAAATTTTATTTCAGATATTTGCTACTGGTGAATTATGTTATAATGGGAAAGTCAAAATTGATCCTATTCTGACATTGTCAACCAATTATGTAAAAACTAGCCTCCCCCATTGAAGTGGGAATCCCTTTTCATATATTAATTATTATATATCATTGATTCTGTTTTGATAATACCTTTTGATCCTTTAACCTATCTGTCTACTTTATACCAGAACTTTATGGTTTTAATTAGTATAAAATGATACTGTTTTAATTAGTATAGAATGATATGTTTTCATTTATAGTAAGTCTCAAATCTTTTCATCATATTTATTTTTACCCAGAATTTTAAAACATGCTTTTGTCTATGTATGATCCCAGAGAATTCTGAGAAAAGTTATAATACTTTTGGGTGGTCTAACTTATAATAATTTGGAATTCTAAACTATTAATTTGTGTTTGAACTTTCTAAGATCCTATTTATTTTAGTTAAGTTGCTCTGTCACAGATTGATAGTGCTATGTTAAAATATAACTGTGTTTCTATGTCTTTTGGGTTCTACAACAGTTTTTTCCCCTAGGTATTTTGTCATTCTGGGTCTGTTCCTTGGCACTTAATATCAGTTCCCATGTGAGGACTGGCCTGGGGGAGGCCAAAATCTATCTGTGGAGTGGAGTCACAGGGCGTTCAGGAAGAGTACAATCATTGCTCTTTGGAAGATTCTTTGATGAGGAGAAAATTGCATTGCCAAAAACCCTGGTAGAAGCCAAGCCTGTTAGAATAGAAAAGGGCTTAATGCCAGATAGTCAAAGAAGAAGCCAGGGATGAAATAGCAGATGGGCATGGGGATATAGTGGGTCAAAAGAATAAATAGCTGGAATAAGAGTTAGGTTTGGGTTGTGGAAGTGAAGGGGAGGATGAGAAATTTGAGTAGCTTCTAGAAGTGTAGAGTAGTAGCAAGAAAACATCAGCAAGATGACAGGAAGAAGCGATCTTGCGCTTGCTCAGAGTTAATCTATTTGGGCTGCCATAACTGAATACCATAGACTGGTAGTTTTTAAATAATGGAAATTTACCTCTCACAATTCTGGAGGCTGAAAAGCCCAAAATAAAGGCCCCAGCAGATTCTCTTTCTAATTACGGGTAGTGTCTTCTTGTGTCCTCGCATGGTAGAAAGGAAAAACTGCACTCTGCTGAACCCCCATAAGGACACTAATTTTGATGACGAGGGCTCCACCCTCATGACCCAGTCACCCCTCAACACCTGACTTCACAATGCCATCACACTGGGAATCAGGTTTGAGCACAGAAATTTTGAGGGAACATGAACAATCAGACCATAGCATTGCTCTGCCAAGAAGCAGAACTTTGTAAGAAAAGCGGGACTCAACTACTCTCTTATTTGAATTTGGGTCATTTAGAGTAAAAATGGAGAAAAAGGGAAAAGGGGGGGGAACTTCACTTTAACTGAAACTTATAAATTGCCTTCTGTTTGAAAGTGTCACCTTTATATTCTTTGGCTTAAGTTTTTTTTGTCTATGTCCCTTTTACTTTATGTTTGACCTCTCTGTATTACTTTGTTTAAACCATATCTTTTTGTAATCAGAAAATTGTCGGATGAAAAATTCCAACTTGGGAGTCTTTGCTTTTTTGCTGAATTGAAACTGGATACATACAGGATTGTGGTAGAGATGTCTGGCTGCTCACTGAGGAAAATGTGCTCCCTTCCATAACTTAAGAGTTATTGTTGGAAAAGGCTACTCAGCCAGGGACTGGGACTGAATCTCTGCAGTGATTCAGTGTGTAAGTGTGAGCAGAAGTGAGCGAAGTGGGCATATTTTCATCATAGGTCCTATACAGTCCCTGCTCTGGCTATATACAAATGCTCAAGCTGACTTTTTTTGAGTCAAGGTCTCTGTTGTCCAGACTAAAATGCAGTGGTGTCATCATAGCTCACTGCAGCTTTGAATTCCTCGGCTTAAGTGGCCCTCCTGCCTCAGCCTTCTGAGTCGCTAGTACTACAGATGTATGCCATTACATACATCTAATGTAATTAAAAAACTTTTTTTTATTTTACCCAGGCTGGTTTCAAAGTCCTAGCCTCAACCAATCCTGCTAACTCAGGCTTCCAGAGGATAGGATTACAGACATAAGCCACCAGGCTGATCCCAGGGTGACATGTGAAACTGAAGATGACCGAACCCTGGCATCTGACTCACTGACCTGGTCCAGAACACTCACATCCCTCATGCTAATATACACATTATATTAGGTTGTTTTATGAGCAAAATCTAGACTTTTATTGTACAAAAGCACTGAAATCTTAGAAATTATGGCATCTACTGTTATCCTAACTGACATGAATGTCTAGCTTTTTCTTTTTTTTATGTTTCTTTGCTGTTTATTTCTCAATTGTTGTTTATTGGCAAAAGCTCCCTCGTGATATATATTGCATTCTGTATTCTGTTGTACATATATCACTGATTTGTGAAATAAGCATTTTTTTTTTTACCAGAATTTAGGTCATATTACAAGCTGATAGCGATCAAAACAGCATGGTATTGGCACAAAAATAGAGACATAGACATTTGGAACCAAATAGAAAACTATGAGATGAAACTAATATCTTACAGCTACCTGATCTTTGATAAGCCAAAAAAGATTATACACTGCAGGAAAGAATTCTTTTCCCTCTTGATCTCTCTTCCCACCTCCCTGTACTGTTCTGAAAGATTCCAAAGATTGGTAATGATTCTTATAAGAAAAAAATTATAATACATTCATTTCTGTTATTTTTATAGTTCTGATAAGAACAAGTATTTTCATTTTTTTCTTTATTTTTCATTCACTTATTTGTCTTTAGATGACTTAATTTGTTTGAACTGCAGGAAGATGTCATGGGTGAATAAATGATCTTATTGAGGTCTCAGTATAAGATTCTGAATAGATAAAGGAAAGAGTTCATGCATTTGTGAAAACCAGAGACCGAATGAGGAGGCTGAGACAGTAAAACTCAAAAGAGTACTATGTTTGTTTATATTAATAATGTGTCTCGATGCAGTCTGTGGGAATTTGAAGAAGGGCTTTAGCGAAAGTGAAACTAACACCTCCCATTTCCCCAGTGGAAAGTGGCTAAAAATCTCTTCTGTGTAGGGAGTGGTGTATAGAGACAGGGAAAGGAACAGTGTTTCATACAGAACATGTAAAGTATAGGCAAAGCCATAGCAACCAAGTGATTTGGTGGGCTTTGGAAAGTTCAAAATGATGGTCGGATGGAGAGCATGTGTTAGACAGGCATGTCTATGTAACCTTAACAGAAAAAAAACAATTGTTTAAAAAGCTGTTTATCCTGACCATTCTACTCCCTTATCAACCATTTCCACTCATGCCATGCCAGCTGAGCTTTGGATTGAACCCCTCCACTGACAACACCTGAAAGATGTCAAGTGCTGAGCATGAGGAGAAAAGGGAATCCTTGCACACCACAAGTTGCAATGTAAGATGGTACACCTGCTATGGAAAATGGTAGGGAGGGCCCTCAAAATATTAAGAATAAAACTACCATATGATCCTGCAATGTCTCTTTGGAGTATATATCAAAAGGGAAACAAAATCAGTATATCACATAGATATCTGCACTTTTATGTTCATTGCCGTATGATTCATAAGAGCCACGGTAGGTAATCAATCTACATGTTCATCAATAGATGAATACACCAAGAAAATGTGGTAAATGTACACAGAGGAATACTATTAAGCCTTAATAAAAAAAGAAGCTGTCAATTTTAACAATATAGATAAACCTGGAAAACATTATATTAAATGAAATAAACCATACCCCATTAAGATAAATATTGCATGATTTCACTTACACGTGGGATCTGTAAAAGTAGAACTCATAGAAATAAAAAATAAAGCAGTGGCTACCCGTGGTTGGGGGTGGGAGGAGGGCTTTGGAGTGATGTTAGTCAAAGGTTACACAATTTTAGGCAGGAAGAATAAAATCAAGAGCTCTATCGTACAGCATGATGACTACAATTTATAACAATGTATTTCATACTTGAAAATTGCTTAAAGATTAGATTTTTAAGTGTTCTCACAAATTAATGATAGGTATGTGTAAGAATATCTATGCTAATTAGCTGAATTTACATACATATAAATTTACATACATATTTTAAAACATCATACGGTATATTACAAATATAAATAATTTTTTAAATCTATTTAAAACATGCCTTAACAATAACTGATGATTTCTGCATTGACAGAGCCTGTATTCAGCTCTATTCTCCCAAATGCTCATTGGCAGTTTATCAAGTTTTTTTCTTCAAAGCATTTTTTTTTTTTTCACTTGGATTTCAGGACACACATGCACTCCAAGTTATCCCCTTATGTCCCTGGTATCTCCATTTCCATTTCCTTTGCTGGTTCCCCCACCTCTTCCTGATTTCCAGACACTGGAATTCCACAGTGCTGGTCCTTGATCATGTCCGCCACTCTATAGTCACTCACTGGACAGGGGATCTCATAGTGTTTCATAGCTTCTTAATGAGATACTAATGACTCCAATGTTTGTACAACAATTTCTGAGCTCCACACTCAGTCCCAAAGTTATACATTTAAGTTCCTATTAAGGGACTAGTGGGGCAGATAAAATGTGATGGAGTGAGGAAAAGCTGCTGGGCTCCTGGGATTCTATACAATGGGACTCTAGAGCCATTCAGCCATAAACACACATTATCTTTCAAAAAAGGGGCGATTGACCTAAAAAGGGATTCAGAAACCATCAAAGCTGTTTCTCCCCAGGGGCCAAACTTTATTTCTTCTTGGTTTCAAAGAGTAGATCCATCTTTTTGGTCTCAGCTGGCCAGACTACCCTGTTTCATGTCTCTGGGGTGACAGCAATGAGACTTGTATCTGTTTCAGATTTTTAAGTTTAATTCTACTTGAAAAAAAATAAATAACCGTTTTTTTAAACTGGAGAATAAAATGGTCATTTTAACCCCCTCCCCACATTTTAGACACTGTTTATAATATTTTCAAAGTGTTGGCTTTTATTTTGTCTAAAGTAAGACAAAGTCTCCTACCTCATTAACAAATATGGCACTGAGATTTTGTATTAGCCAAACTGAGATTCACAGGCATGGAATAATTACAAACACATTTTTAAAGGTAGACTGCTAGCAATCGTCCTTAGTACATGGACTGAGACATTTCCATTAGGCATATATTAAGAATATACTTAGGGTGGTGCCTGTGGCTAAAAGGGGTAGGGCGCTCGCCCCATATGCCTGAGGTGGTGGGCTCAAACCCAGCCCTGGCCAAAAACTGCAAAAAAAAAAAAAAAGAATATACTTAAAAGAATATCTGTGAGGAAAAATGACTTCTCCAATAAAAGGAGTCATTCTTATATTGTCCATATGCTGCCTCAGCTCAGAGAGTTCAGAGGATTGAAGATGGCACCAGTTTAGAGTAAGTTAGAACCAGGAATGGGAGGAGTTAGGTAAGTGATTTTTCTTTCCAAAGATTGCATTTCCCACTGTTCTGCCCTCTTGCTTTGCAGAAGTCGAGGGTCTGTCCTGCCATGGTTTGTGAATACTAAGCGAGGAATGTAGTTTAGAGAAGAGAAGTGCTGAGTCTGGCACAGCTCGGTGCCATCTGCTCACTCTTGGAATCCACAGATGTTCCATACCAAAAAACTGTGTAAGTTAAGGCTTAATATGTTGCATGGGCACTCACAGCTTTACCAGGCGGAGCATCACCGTGGGTAGGCTGTGGCAGGATGACAAGGGAGGAAGCTCTCCTGCTGGGCCCAATGCAGGGGAGACTTTGAGAAGAAAGGAGTCTCCTGCTTCCTTTAACAGCCCACTTTGCCAAAGAGCACATCTCAGTGACTTGAGCTAAGAGGCAAATTGCACACCATGGAGTCAAGTATGGTGGATAGAGCATTGGACAATGAATCCAAAATATTTGGCCATGGTTCCTGGATCCTTTACTGATTCCTTCTGTGACCTTGATGAGGTCATATAATTCCTATGTGCCTTTTCTTTTCCCTTCCTCAAGCCACCAGTTTTTCTTACTCTTCTTATCTCCCAGCAGGATTTTTTTTCTCCATTTCTTTGACTTTCTGATATGCAGAGTTTTCCAGAAAATCATGGGAGGTCTGATAAGCTCCATATAGCATCACAAGAAATATTACTGAAATACTTAACTTCATAATTATGTTAAACTGGTTTTATTAGTATGATGTCTGTCCAAAATGTCCTCTTTAAAAGAAAATATGTCTGATGTTTAGATAATACTACGAAATGCTAGGATCCTCACTGACTTGAAATATAAATATATATATTATATATATATTATACATATACACACACATAAATGTATCTAGTAATATATAAAAATATTGAAAAATACTTTCATTCTATTATTTTCATTACCAATAGATAGGTTTTACTAGTTATTTATCATTTCTTAATTTAAGTTGTTTATAATAATAGAGTAAAATATAAAGAAAGTAACAACATAGCCTCCCCTCTCAACTGGTTGTATTGGGGTCCTGTCTCAAAACATGAACTAAGAGAGTACGCTTAGTTCTACTATTCAATTTAAATCCTCTTACATGTGATGTCAGCTCTCTGATTATTGAGTTAGCCATGTTGTAAGATTTAAAGGGAGTCCAGGCATGACCATCACTTACCTACAGAAGTGAGGTTCCATGGAGAGAGGCAAGTATGATTGATTGAGCATTGGACAATGCATCCAAAATGTTTGGTCACTGTTCCTGGATCCATCACTGACACTTTTTGTGACCTTGAGGAGGTCATATAACTTCTCTATGCCTTTTCTCTTTCCAAAGACCACCACTTTTTCTTACTCTTCATAACTTACCTACAAAAGTGAGGCCACTATTAAAAGTTTTTGTATCTTTTGAGTTGTGTATGGAGTGGAGGTTGTTTTGTACATGGAATACATGAACATCATCAACAGCAAAGGGACACGGGAAAGGATAATCTTGATTCTGTTTCCTCCTGAGTTCAGGTATCTGACTGATAGGTCGGTTGGTCTATACCAGAGCTAATTATACAGAACATCAATACGAGCTGTCATGGGAGGAAGCACAGCATAGAGGGAAGAGCACGAACTTTGGAATGAACAGAGTCAAAATCCTGACTCTGTCATGTAGCACCTGTGTGATATTGGCAATTTAATTATAATTTCTTTTTACTTTGCCTGTTCATTTGACAAATGACAATGAACAGTATTTCAGCCCCATATAGGCTGAAAAGTGCCTAGCCCAGTACTACCTACACCTGGTGCTTGTTGCCCTTTAGATTGCTGAACAACCATTTTATTGAATCACCATGAGCCATTATTCAAAAGTGACCCTCAGTTTAGTGAAGGACCTATTGCACTGTCTTAGAATGGGTTCCCACAAAAGTGACTCCTGAGACAGAGACTGAATGCAAGCCACTGATTTTATAAATGATGCCTGGAAACAGCAGTAGGGGAGTCCAGCGAAGAGTGTGTTGGGGAATTGAGGCTCACTCCCACTGCTGCCCTCCAGCAGGTCTTATGGAAAGGTCCTCAGAGACAGCCCTTGGGGAGAATGAAGAATTTAAGGTTAACCCAGGGGCTCTCTTCTCTTAGTGGCTGAAGGCTGATTTCAGGGCTGTTAACTTCCAAACTCTTCTGTCCTGCTCAAATTCCCTCAGGTGTACATTGCAGGAGGAAATCTTTGCAAGCATAAGGGTGTAAGTGCTGAGGGTTGCACCATGCACCCAACAACATGGTGCCACGCTGACGCTGCCACACACTACCTTTTAAAAAATATCTCATTTTATGTTTACAGCAATCCTATGAAAATTATTAGATTTCTAATATTACCCACTTTCTACCAGACGACAGAAAGGCAGGTTCAGAGATTATTTTTTTTATTATTGCTTTTCTTAAGGTCCTGTGACTAAGAAGAGGTGAAGCTGAAATTTGAATCCATGCCTGTGCCCTGTTCATAAAACGGAGCAGAACCTCTATGTCCCCGGCTTCTATTTCAGAGCTACTTTTAATATCTCTCCAAAAATAATTAGATATATACAATTGAATACATTGCTTTGTAAAATGATATTTACCTGTGCATTTTCTATAGGTGAAAATCTTCTTGGATAAATATACAATTTTATAATATATAATAATATAAAACATACACTTTTTATTTATTTATTTTTATTTTTTGCAGTTTTTGGCCAAGGCCAGGTTTGAACCCACCACCTCCAGTATATGGGGCTGGCACCCTACTCCTTTGAGCCACAGGCACCACCCAACATACACTTTTTAAAGTAAACTTTTTTTGAATTTTTAGAGGAAGAAACAAAAAAATTGTGGGGTCGATGAACTAACTGTCTTGAGAATGCAAGAACATAATTTTATGTGCTTATGTCAATTAAAAGAGGTTAACTGAGTGGCATTTGAATGCAAAATTACTTTTTATTGTGACTGGAGGGGAAGCTGTGTGCAGTTGGCTAATGGGAGCCAATGGTGTTTAATAGATGGTGCCACGATCTTTGCATATCTGGTCCCACTTCAATACAGTGAACATCAAGGTCCAAAACCAGCTTTATTTGCTTGTTAAAAACCAAACCAAACCAAAACAAAACAAAACAAAAAATCTAACTAATTAGAGTTTCAGCCTAAAGCAGTTTAGTGTCAGAGCCCAAGCTGTTAAGAAAATATAGTAGTGGAGGTGAGGCTTGGCCACTGTGTGCTTTTTAGCTCTGTTTATTCTGTTTTGAAAATAAGTAGAGGGACATTATATCTATGGATGTGGCAGAATCTGTTAAATGTGGGAAAACAAAAGGAAAGGGCAGAAAAGACTTCTTATTATAGGATGTGAGAGGGCAAAGAGTTGGTTGATAAACACAGTCAGGAACTACGATCATAGTCTGCAAGTCCAAGGTCATGCAGAATGGCTTTGTGGCCCGTCTGATCCTATGGGAGTGTATACAAGTTACGGAGCCTTCTTAAACCTCAGGGTTTGGCTCCATAATAAAAGAACTGAGGATAGTTCCTAAGTCAGGGTTATGAGAAGAGTCTATCAGGCAAAACATAGATCCCATTTTGCGTGAGATAGAGTCATTATAAACTGTACACCCTTTTACTTTTAACAGTGTCCCGTTAGGACAATAAATACAATGGTCACCCTCTATGGAAAGAATATAGAAGAGTACCTGGATCAAGTAAATCTTCAGTAAATGTTAGCTTATTTTTGCTAAATTTATTTCTAGTGTTATTACTGTTATACTCTATTAGTACTATAACTAGTTTCTATAAGCTTCCTATATGTTCAATGTATATCCTACAAGTTAAGTAAAACATGTATGCTTTGTCTTTTTTTTTTTTTTTTGCTTTGTCTTTTAAAAGCAGTTCAAATTGTGTGATTCCTTGAACATTTTAGAACTCTTTCAATTTGGACAAAATATGTTTCAGCTGAAATGTGCTGCACAGAACTTTTATATTTCCATACCTGAAAGATGAGCTGTGTGTTTCCAGGACCAGTGCTCGGCTCTGAGTGGCTTCTTTGTGATTTGGACTCCAAACCAAACATACCTAGGGAGTCAGTCAAAACTTTCAACTGAATTATTTGTTATCAGCTTAACTTTTTCTTGTTTACAGTAATTTTGTAGTCTGTGGGCTGTATATAACTTCAATCCATTCAAGCACATTTTGTGTTGGCCTTGAGATAAAAACCTGATTTAAGGGTGGAGCCTGTGGCTCAAAGGAGTAGGGTGCCGGCCCCATATGCTGGCGGTTGCGGGTTCAAACCCAGCCCCTGCCAAAATAATGGAAAAAAGAAAAGAAATGATTTGAGAGGGGAATATATAAGTCCAGTGTTGGTGAATACTTCAATTAAAGTCTTTAATACATTCTTCTAAAATATTATGTTGGAGTTATGAACATTTCCCCCCTCACAGCCTTGTGTATTACAAGGCCACGTGACGTATTGTACACTTAGCATCTACACACGTGCACACACATACGCTTAACATCCTGCCAATATTCAAGGTTTTTAAATGAAACCGAATACATCATCCAGGAAAAAAAAAAAAAAAAAAACAATAAAATTTGGGCTGACGACAAGTGACTGAATCCAAAAAAGCCTGTCACTGTGATCCAAAGAATCTTTCTGGGAGTTGAGTATTCTGATATAATTAATAAAATAAGAATAACAACAAAGACACCAGTAAGCATAGAAAATTTAAGGAAAAAAAACTCCAGAAGGAAGAAAAGGGGACTGTCATATAATCAAAATCTAATCTCTCTCTCTCTCTCACACATACATTTTTTCTTTTTATGTACATTCAGTGTAATATTATGGTATCTGAGTGGAGGCTTTAAACTCTTTGGTATTCCACCTTTGGGGAAGCAGAATCTCATTTGCCTCCCCTTAGATCTGGAATAAATGACAACTGGGGTGCTACTATGAAATCTAAGGACATGTGTCAATGGCTTTTGGACCATGAAGAACTAAGTTGAAACTGAAGAGGGTCATGAAGAGGCTGTCAGTGAGAAATAGGACCAACAGGAATTTATCTCAGAACATTTAAGTCCATCTTCACCCTTGGAATCAGGAGTGTCTCCTGGGCCTGCCTTGCTGTCCTATGCTGGGTTTACAAAAGCAAAGGGCTTGATTCTGTTTTTAAAGTTATGGCCAAGAGGATGTACTTAAGGAACTTTGTTCACAATTCAACCTTTTCAGATAATCATATCCTGAACCTTTTGCTTGAGGTGATACTATTTTGGGAAGAGAATTTTGGAGGCCTTTCAAAGAGTGAATTTATTTTTCATGTGATAGTAATGTAAATGATTTGTAGACAGACAGCAGACCATTGGGGATTAAAGATGGCTGTATTTTATTTTTTAACTCTTCCTCCTATGGGTACATGCTGTCTAATACCACTGTGTCTGAGCTATCCCTATAACTTACATGATCATTAGAATATGGCACAACTAACACTGTGGGACTTCCTAGGTCAGGTTACAACTCTGGAGCTTCTTCTACTTAGGTCTCTAAAAAGATTGATTTTGGATTACTGAGACCTGTTGCTAAGGAGGCTTTGTGCAGAGGCACTGAGAATAGGTGGAGAGGAACCCAGCGGAGCAAAGATTTCCAGTGACCTCCGTCGGTGTGTTAGGGATATGAGGGGTGCAGTCCTGGACTCTTCTGTCCACCCACCTGCCCGCCCTAAGTGACCACAGTGGATACCATGTGGAGTGAAAAGATCACTTTCCGGAATCTGTATGAATTCTGAAAAATTCAGATATAATTAAATTCTGGACTTCCCAGTAAGTTTTTTGTGACCCTCTGTGTATTTCCCTCACATCAAACAACCTTCATTCATTATTTGGTGAACAGAGAACCTGGTTTTAGTTAATTAAGGATTTTTTTTTTTCCTTTCTTCTTAGTCTGGTTATTTCTATTAATTTGCTTTTGGATCCTATCTGACAAATATCAGAAAGTGGATGCCCTGAGGCTGAAGGTAATGAGAATGCCCGAGCCCTGGGAATCTACATGGGGTTTATACAGACTTCACTTTCCAACTGGAGATTTAATTACAAGCCTGTGGATGGTGAGTGTGCTCCTCTTGTTAGCAATGTCTAGGGTCTGAGAACTATGCACCCTCTAGACTCTCTCTTTCCTATTTTTCTTCCCTTGCAAATGCTCAGTGCACACAAACATAAGGTCAAGCACACGAAATGTGGAGTTTTTGCTTTGAGTTAGTGAGTTTCTGTCTTTGCCTTGTAGCCTTATCCAGTTTCAGTTGTTCCAATGGTGCTGCCATTTCCCAGTGACCCTGAGAGGTGCATGGGCTTCAACAGTTCAGTCTGTTTACTATGCATGCACACACAATTGCTTAAATTGGGGGGTTTCCGTTTCCTTTTCTCCACTGACCAAAAATTATATCTATCTCACAGAATTTCTGTGAGGATAAAATAAGACGATGTAGAAAGCAGTTACTGCACTGTCTGGAACACACCTTGCATGTTCTCTGTACCTAGAAGAATGAGATAGGGTGAGTCAATGAGGTTTTGACAATGAAGGTAATCATAAGGGCATCACTGTGAAAGTGACTTGTGAAGTGCCAGGTGCTGGGTGTATATTGACTCCTTTAGATTTTATATTAGTGGTATAATATTGTTCTTACACTATCATCATTTTAAGATGAAGAAACTGTGTGCAAGCATCAGCTAAGTATCATGTCCAGGTTCACACAGCTACAGCTGCTACTCCTCATGGTAGTTACAACAGAGGCCAAGAGAAAAGGCAGGAAGGAGAAAAGAGGGAAAGAGATGTAAAAGTATGGGAGGGAGATTGGATAAAGTCCATTATCAGCTACATTTGTGGGCTCTGGATTTTTGCTATTAGATAATCCTAAAAAAGACATAGAAGTTTACTTCAGTTTACATATTGGAAAGCAAAAAGAAGGTGCAAGACAAATGTGCGAGTGGCCAATGATTTTGCATTACAGATATCTGAGCATGCTCACATTGTATTACTATAATCAGCATTTTTTTGACTAGCAGGAAATGTAACCAGGCAACAATGGTAAGCCAAGGAGATCACATTTAGAATTTGGGAAACAGTGAAATGAATGTGAATGTTCTTTGCTGATGGAGCTGAAATTATAGGCTGGGGATAATGGAGGTAAAGGGAATAAACTTTCAGTGTGATTCAAAAAACAATAATTGAGTGGCATGTCAGAAAATGTTTATGTAGGAAATAATCATTCTTAACTTTTATCAGAGATAATCTTATAATTGATCTAAAAAATGTTTACTTTGCAGGAAGGAAGACTTTCTCTAAGATCATTAGTATCTATAATTTGTTAAGAAACAACTTTCCCTTACTTTCATCCCCTCTATGGAATATGTCAAAAAAAAAATCAAGCACTTGCAAGCATTCTGAGAGAGAGCTCTGCCACTGGTAGAATGACATTTTCTAAAGCAAAGTCAGTAGGTTACTTATATCAAAGTAACTTAAACTTGGGGAGATCACATCATAAACTTAAACTCGGGGAGATCACATTTTTGGGCTCTCAAAAAATGGCTACCCCCAAATCTCTTGGATCCTGGGAATGGGAATCTGCTGTTTTATTTTTATTTATTTATTTTTATTAAGTCATATACACATAGATCATATGTGTATGATATGGGGGGTACAATGTGTTGATTTTTTAATACAATCTGACGTGCTTACATTAAACCAATCAACATAGCTTTTGCCTCATTTACTTGATTACTGTATTAAGACATTTATATTCTACACTTGACAGATTTGATTTATATCCTTGCAATATGCTCCATAGGTGTAGTCCCGTTGCTTACTCTCCCCTTATCCAACCTCCCCCCTCCCTGGAATCTGTTTTTTTTAAATTTCAGATTAATATATGGGTACAAATATTAGGTTACAGTGTTTTCATTTCCAAAGGTAAAGTTAAAGTTGTACTTGAGCCCTTGCTTTTTCTTTTTCTTTCTTTTTTCTTATTTTTAAAGCAGAGTTTCACTTTGTCACCCTGGGTAGAGTGCCCTCTCATCATAACTCACAGCAACCTCAAACTCTTGGGCTCAAGTGATTTTCTTGCCTCAGCCTCTCAAGTAGCTGGGACTACAGGCACCTGCCACAACAATCCCTGGTTATTGTGGCTCACACTTCTAATCCTAGTACTTAGGGAGACTGAGGCAGGTGAATTACCTGAGCTCAGGATTTCAAGAATATCTTGAGCAAAAGCAAGATCCTGTCTCTATGAAGCGGGGGTGAGGGGAAACTCTTGCTTTCTAATAACCTAGTTGATTTTACTTTGTTCAGCAATTCAGTAATGTTTGAAAATCAAATTAATAAAATGTATTTTTCTAGAGTTGAAAACTTCTTCATTTCATTACAGGCCTCTAAGCATAATTCTGGGACATAAAAAGATTTTGTGTTGTTCACGAGCTATTGCATATTAATCTATCTCAATCTCTTTGCTGTCTAGTATTAGTTTCCCAAAAGAATTAGATTGTCCTAAAGACTAAAGGTAAAGATATGTAAAATGTATGTAACTATAATCAAATTTCACCTTGCCATAAAGAAGCTAAAATAAATGCATAAAAGTTGCTTTTGGTTAAGACATATAATAGCTTTTGACAAAGAACATTATTTCTATATTGGACATAATTTAAGTCTTTGGGGTATACATGTAAGTAGCTTGTAAATTGTCACTCTAGCCTAACAACACATAAAAAAACTGAACAAACTTCTTTCCACAAAAGTCATATTAGCTTGACCTTTTTGGAAAGAAGTTTGGAGAATACCCAAGGAACTAAAAGTAGACCTACTGTTCCATCCTGCAATTCTTCTACTAGGTGTATACCTAGATGATCAAAATTTTTGATCAAAACATTTTACAACAAAGACATTTGCACAAGAATGTCTATTGCAGCCCAATTCATAATTGCCAAGGCATGGAAACAGCCCAAGTGCAAATTGACACATGAATGGATTAACAAATTGTGGTATATGTACACCATGGAATATTATGCAGCCATAAAAAGATGGAAACTTCACATCTTTTATGTTTACCTGGATGGAGCTGGAAGATATTCTTCTTAGTAAAGTATCTCAAGAATGGAAAAAAATATATCCAATGTACTCAATACTGCTATGAAATCAATATATAATCACCTATACACTAATATGAATGACAAATCATAACTATAGTCCAGAAAGTAGAAGGGAAAAGGAGAGGGGAGGGGGAACTTGGAGGAAGGAGGGTATTTGGGAGGACCTCACCGAAAGTGCATGATGCAATGGTACATTTCAAAATTATTAAGACAAGTGTATAATTGTGATGGATGTGTTACTTAGTTCAATGTAAGCATTTCACACTGTATATCAAATCAGTACACCAAACACTATAAATGCATCAATGTACACAGTTATGATTTAATAAAAACAAAATAAATAAAAATACATAGCCATTTTAACAATGTTGATTCTGCCAATCCATGAGCATGGTATTTTTACATCCCCTGACATTTATTTCCTCAGTGTTTCATAGTTTTCCATATAGATGTCTTTTACCTCCTTAGTGAAATACGTTCCTAGAAATTTTACTTTCTTTGTTGCTACTGTGAAAGTTATTGTGTCTTTGATTTGATTCTCAGTTTGGCGTTTGTTGGCACATATGAAAACTACTGATTTGTGTACATTGACTTTGTATTCTGAGACTTTGCTGAATTTATTTATCAATTCCAGGAGTCTCTTCATTGAATCTTTGAGGTTTTCTAGGTATAAGATAATGTCAATAAAAATAATAGTTTTTCCCCTCTCCCCATTTTGATACTTTTATTTTCTTTTATTGCCCAATTGCTCTGTCTGGGACTTCCAGCACCTAGTTAAATAGAAATAGTGATAGGGGGTAACTGGTCTGGTTCTGGTTCTAAGTGGAAATGGTTTCAATTTTTCCTTGTTCAATATGACATTGACTATGAGTTTGTCACATAGGCTTTCAAAATTTTGAGGTATGTCCCATCTATGACTTATTTTATTAAGAGTTCTTATGATAAATTGAGAGGATTATGTGTTTTGTTTTGTTTTATTTTGTTTTGCTTTGCTTTGTATTGCTTTGAGACAAAAATCTCACCCTGTCATCCTGTGTGGAGTTTCATGGCATCATAGCTCATAGCAACCTCAAATTCTTGGTCTCAAGTTTGCCTCAGCCTCCTGAGTAGCTGGGACTACAGGTGTTTAGACAATGCCCACCTGGCTTAGTTTTTTCTTTTTTCTTTCTTTTTTTTTTTTTTTTTTTATATTTTTTGTAGAGATGGGCTCTTGTTCCTGCTCACGCAAGTCTCCAGCTTCTGATCTCACAAAATCTGCCTGCCTCAGCCTTCCACAGTGGTAGGATTATAGACCACAGATTAAAGACCACGTGCCTGGCTGTAGTCTTTGTTTTTGCTTCTATTTATATGGTAAATTACATTTATAGATTTGCATATGTTGAACCATCCTTGCATCTTTGGGACAAAGCCTACTTCTTAGTGATTGTTTTGTGCCATTGAATTTGGTTTGCTAAGATTTTATTGAGAATTTTTGGACCTATATTCATAACATACATTAATCAGTAATTTTCTTTGTTATGCCCTTTTCTGGTTGTGATATCATGGTTATATTGGATTTGTAGAATGAGTTGATAAGGATTCTTCCCTTCTCAATATTATGGAATAATTTCTGCAGTATTGGTACAAGTTTGGTAAAATTAATGTGTGAAACTATTTGGTCTGGGACTTTTCTTATTAGATTTTTTACTGATTCTTCAAATATAGTCTTTGGCATTTGTCTGTTGAGGAATTCTATTTCTTCCTGGTCGAGCCTAAAGAGTTTGTGTGCTTCCAAGAATTTGTCCATTTCCTCCACATTTGATCACAGAGATTTTTATTTTATCCAGGGATGATGTTTATTGTTTCCATCATCAGTTGTGATTCCTTTTTTTCATTTTTAATTGAATCTTAATTCTTTTTTTCTTTTTTTTTTTTTTATGTTTCTAGCTAACCTAGCAAGAGGCCTATCAATTTTGTGAATTTTTTCAAATAACCAACTTTTGTTTCTTTGGTGTATAGTTCTTTTGTTATTAATATCATTCAGTTCTGCTCTTATCTTTGTTATTTTATTCTTCATAATCTCACAGATACGTGTTCAAAACAACAGTAGCAAAAATGTCTTCTACTTTGTTTGCCTCTGTCTCTGTGTGTGTTTTATGTGTTCATTTATAAGTAAAATGAATAAAAGCAATGATATTAAGGGACAGGAGGTAAGAATCATTATTCTTTTGTTATTACAGGGTATTCACTGCTAATTAGGAAAAGGTACCATGTTATTTGGACTTGAATTAGCTGTAAATGCATGTTGTAAACTCTAACAGAACTGTTAGACAAGTTTTAAAAACTATCCTATGCCAAGAAAGGATAGAAAATGGAGTTATATAAATTGTCCCTTTTATCCACAAAAAAGCAGTAAAAGAGAAAAAGACAAAAACAGAAACAAAGAACAAAGGATTGAATGGAAAAAAATAACAAATATGGTATATTTTAATTTAACTATATCAACAATCACTTTGAATGCCAATAATTTGATCAATTCAAGAGAAAAATTGTTGGATTTTGTGAAGGACTGAGAAAGTACTCTATGTTGTCAGGAAAACAATCTACTTCAACATAAAAACCCACAGATTAAAAGGAAATGGATGATGAAAGAATATCATGCTTAGCCTTACTTTATAAAATGCAAGTAGCTACATTAATTTCTTGAAAAACAACAAATATGGTATATTTTAATTTAACTTCCAAATATGGTATATTTTAATTTAGCCTTCAGAGCAAGGAAGTTTCATAGAATAAAGAATAGCACAGCATAATGACAAAAGTCTCAATTGTTCAGAAGACACAGCAGCTCTTCACGTGTATTCACCTAAACCAGAGTTTAAAATATATGAGGCTGACAGAAAAATCAAGGAGAAATAGATAAATCAAAAGTGAAAAATACCCTTCCTAAGAAAAATATCACAAGAATGAAAAAGCAAATCAGTAAAGGACACAGTTGAACTCACTTATATCAGCAGACAACTGGATATAACTGATTTGTATAGACTACTTCCACCAACAACAAACAGCAAAGTGTACTTTCTTCTCAAGTACTCATGGAACATTCATCAAGACAGACAACATTGTTGGCCATATTACATACCTGCAGAAATCTAAAATAATAAAAATCATGTAACATCTGTTCTCAGAACATGGTGGAATTAAACTAGATACCAATAAGGGAAAGATAACTGGAAAATCACAAAATAGAAATGAAGAAACAAATTTTTAGATAACACATGGAATCTAATTTCTAAAAACAAGAAATCTAAGGAAAAATAAACATCATTTAAACTAAATGAAAAAATACAACTTATAAAAATATGTGTGATACAGGAAAATCAGTGAGGTAATTTTAGATTATGTGAGTATTTAAAAATAAATTTATAGCATTTGATACACATATTAGAAAGGAAGAAAGATCTCAAGTATTAACCTAAGTTTCTACCTTAGTTTTCTAGAAAACTAGAAAAAATAAAAGTAGATTAAAATTCAAAGTACATAGATGTGAAAAATAATAAGAATTAGAGCAGAAATTAATGCAATTGATGAGAGGAAATTAATAGAGAAAAATAATCAAAAAAACACTGATGCTTTCCAAAGATCAATAAAATCAATAATTCTTTAGTTAAGGTAATTAAGAAAAAAAGGGAAAGGGCACAAATTACTAACATTAAAATTGGAAGAGGGGACATACCCTACAGATTATGGGTATTAAAAAAATAATAAAGGCCTACTATGAACAACTCTATGCCCAAAAACTTGTTCACTGGATCAATTCCTTGAAAGATACAAACTATCAAAAGACACACAAAAAGAAACAGACAACCTGAATACTGTGATATCTAAACAAATGGAAACAATAATTAATAACCTTCTAAAACAGAAATCACCAGGCCCAAATGGGTTCAAAAGTGAATTCAATCAAATCTTTAAGTAAGAAATTACCTCATAAAAAAAATAAAAAGAAATTACCTCAGTGTTATGAAAACTCATTAAAAGGACAGAAGCACAACTTCTCATCTTTTGTATTTACCTGGAAAGATTTAGAAAATATGCTTCCTAAGAAAAATATCACAAGAATGAAAAAGCAATCATCAAATGTACTCAATATTAATATGAATTAATAGATAAACAACTACATGCCCACACAAGAGAAAACCATATTTAAATTCAAGAAGGGGGGAGGAGGGAGGTGGTACAGTGACCTCTCACCTATCAGATACAGTGTACTTGAAGATATAGTCTACCAATCTCAGGATCTCTTTGATATTAAAGAACAGAAACAGAAAACAACAGTTAACATTTTACTTTTACTGGACTTGGGGGATAATGGAGCTACAAGAATCTTGATCCACAGTCAATTTCTCATGTAAAACTGAAAAAAAGATCTGTTGACCCTTTTCTCAAAGTCTACCTCTAAGAGTTAATACTTTCGACATAAAAAGTAAATCAATACACATTTGACCATGAGAATTTGAACTATGGTATCTAAAGGATAATAGAACCACCTTCATTCCCTAAGCAGTTAGACTATTTGCTGGAGAGGGGCGGGAAGACCAATTTAGTTTTATAGCCTCATAATGTCTTTTTTATCCTGATGATCATAACACAAATTTTTATCAAATAACAGTCAATGACAGTATATACCACAATAAGCAGAGAGCAGTAAATCTAGTTTTATCTCTTTTAGTGTGTTGTTTCAAATGTAACACAAATAAATGTAAAGGTTTATCAAACCCCAAGGCACAGTTACAAAGGATCATCAATAAAGAACAGTATTATTATTATTCTTGTTTGGTGTGCAAAATTCAAATTGTAATCCCAATATTTGTTTTGGGTACATGGTTAAATCTGCAAACCTAGGTATTAGAAATTTCTCTGCAGGTGCAATACAGCAGGGGTGCATCCCACAGATAGAGATTCAGATATTCCACCCCACAAAGACATACCTTTGAAGTCTCAAAGTTTTAGAAAGTCACTGCCAAGGTTACCAAAACTCCTTTGAATGTTAGTCTGTTGGGTACCCTGACTGGCATTATGCTCCAACGTGTAGCATTTAAACTGGTTTGGCTCACTCATCCTCAGTTTTTGGAGCCCTGTGAGACTCAAAGTTACATCTCAATACAGAGTGGAACCTAAGTGTGGTCACAGCCAATGCCAACCTGATACCTCCAGGCTGTTGGCTATTGTCCTAGTCACCAACAAGCAGACTGCAGATGTGAGGGTCTACTTCTGCCCCTTGTCGAGGCATGCATGGGTTGACATCTATCTACTGTAATCTCCACAATTGGTATTTGGATCATTTTTTGTATTAATCCCATGACAGTGTCAAGTCTTTCAGCCATGTTATGGCTGAATTACTGGTCAAGCCAGACTCAGGCTTGGTGAAGACGGAGGTTAGTATTTATTCTCAGTACAAACTTACTTCATCCCAATCTTTCTTCAATATTGAAAATGAGAAGATATACTCTTGTCACATGCTGCAGAATTTTATCATCAAAATTAGATGGATTGGCTCCCATCTAGGGATCAGTGTTTTTTTCATCATAAAGTTCTCAATGTATTTTTTTTATATATATATTGCAATTGGCAAAATGTAAGTGTCTAAAAGTCTAGCTCACTGCTGGTACTTCTCTTTATGGTTCCCTGTGGGTTACCAGAGGCTCCACTAGAAAATAAGTTCATAAGACCCAAACAGGGGATTTTTGCAATGGTTTTGCTTAGAAGGGCGCAAGGACAGAAATGCTGTATGATAACAAGGTAGTATCAGACGAGTTTCTTCAACGTTGACCTGAGAAGTTCAAGCCATTTTCCAGGGTCTTTTCTTTTTATAGCCTTCCAACTAACAAAGTAAATGAAAGGAAGCAAGTCACATTAATGGACTGAAGGGTTGCTGGCTTAGAAATCTCATAATCCAAATACGACATGAGTGTGTTGTAACATGTGTACAGCCCTAAGGGGTTCTGAACCTTAATACAGCCAGTTAAAAGAGGAACCTCACCCTAGGAAGATAAGAATTCTCTCTAAGCATTTAGAGTTCATTCAAAGTTGTCCCAGTTGAGGAGGTAAGAACTCTCTGTCATGGGTCGTTTTCAACATAAGCAATGTTGCCTGGAAACACAGCAAGCATACTCTTTTTATGATATTTTTAGGAAAACAAAACTAAACGCATCTTAACACAGGGTCAATCGTTCACGTTAAAGAAGATCAATTTTTCAAACCACTTACACAAAAGCATGTATTTTTAAAATTTAATATCTAGGTCATGAGAGACATGTATATATATTTTCCATTTGTCTCAATAAGGCAAACGAAAGGAAATTTTCTATAGCTAGAATTATAGGTTCCATAGATGCCCTAAAGTGGTCTCTCTAAAAATGCTTTAACTTTCAGTCCTGAATGTTAACTGGGGACCTGACATTTTACCAAAACAGAGAGAGTAACAACCAGAGCTGTTTTGATGGCATGACATTGGACCTAGAACCTAAGAATAACCTTCCAACTCCCAACTCACTTTTTTAGCTATTGCAGACATGAAATATTGCCACTTACAAGAGCCACTGATAACTATTTCATTTGTCAATCTACAAATTTAATATAAAAAGTCATTTTCTGTATTTAGGAAGCAAGGAGCGTTTCATAAAGTTATCTATTGACTAGATTCTCAACACTGTAGGATTTTCTGAGGCATATGTAAGCATGTGTGCATGGGTTTTTCTCCTGCTCAAGATCATATTAAGTGTTCAGAATTTTGTAGGTGTTTAATGTATAAAGTGGACAAGAATGAGTTTTATCCTTATCCTCATGAAAAATAAAATTTAATGATTTAATGCACTATCAGTTGGCATTTTATTGGTGAGAGCCAGGAAATTAGTGACTGAAAGTAATACATACTTCAAATGAACAAGGAGATTCAGGTTCCCTCATTTTAAATCAGACACTCACGTCTCCTCTTTTCTCAATTACTTATTTGATTTTCTTATCAGTAATCTAAGATGTATAACCCAAAATTATATTCAATTGGTTTTAATTATAAATATTCACTCTTCAAGAAAAATGTACTGTCATTTTTTTTTTTTTTAATTGAATCATAGCTGTGTACATTAGTTCAACCATGGGGTACAGTGTGGGGGCTTCACATGCAATCTGAGATATTTTATCAACCTGATTGACATACCATTCATGATATTTTCTCGTTTACTATATG
>CAUYON010050038.1:0-17739 GCA_963573935.1 Arctocebus calabarensis
GGCGCCTGTAGTCCCAGCTACTAGGGAGGCTGAGGCAAGAGAATCGCTTAAGCCCAAGAGCTGGAGGTTGCTGTGAGCAGTGTGAAGCCACGGCACTCTACCCAGGGCGATAAAGTGAGACTCTGTCTCTACAAAAAAAAAAAAAAAAAGTAAAAGAGGGCGTGGCGCCTGTGGCTCAGTGAGTAGGGCGCTGGCCCCATATACTGAGGGTGGTGGGTTCAAACCCGGCCCCAGCCAAACTGCAACAAAAAAATAGCTGGTCGTTGTGGCGGGTGCCTGTAGTCCCAGCTGCTCAGGAAGCTGAGGCAAGAGAATCGCCTAAGCTCAGGAGTCGGAGGTTGCTGTGAGCTGTGATGCCAGAGCACTCTACCGAGGGCAACAAAGTGAGACCCTGTCTCAAAAAAAAAAAAAAGCTAGGCTCAGCACCTATGGGCTAAGGCTCCAGGCATGTACACTGAGCTGGCGGGTTCGAATCCAGCCTGGGCTGCCAAACAACAATGATGGTTGCAACCAAAAAATGGCCAGGTGTCGTGGCGGGCGCCTGTAGTCCCAGCTACTTAGGAGGCGGAGGCAGGAAACTTGCTTGAGTCCAGGAATTGGAGGTTGCTGTGAGCTGTGATGCCATAGAACTCTATCTAGGCTGACAGCTTGAGGCTCTGTCTCAAAAAAAAAAAAAAAAAAGAAAAAGAGGGAGGCCAGGTGTGGTCACTCATGGTCATAATTCCAGCACTTTGCAATACTGAGGCAGGAGAATTGCTTGCTGCCAGAAGTTTGAGACCAGCCTGAGTAACACACCAAGACTATATCCCTACAAAAAAATAAAAATTTTCCAGGCACGGTGGTACCTGCCTGTAGTCCCAGCTACTTAGGAGGCTGAGGCAGGTAGATCACTTAAACACAGGAGTTTGACATTATAGTGAAATATAGTGAGCTATGATCATTATGATCATGCCACTATACTCCAACTTGGGCAACAGAGTGAGACACTGTCTCTTAAAAAAAAAAAAAAGGGAGGTGATCAAGGACAAACTAAGAACAGACATGATCACTTATAAATATGCTAGCAGTAAGGAGGAACTTTGTATGAACCAGATGATGACAAAAGGACTCAGAAATTGGTTTCTACTCCATTACCCACACGTTTCCTAAGCACAAGCTCCTTGCTTTGTACTGGGACAGAAATAAACTCCCACTGTTGAGACATCTCAGGATCCTAGCTATCCCCAATTCAGAGACATGTGGATCCTCGGAAGTATGTCCCTACTTACCTTTCTGCAAGAAGCTCTCTAGTTCCTCATTAAGGTTTAGCCCATCCTCATGGTCCAGTACAAATTTAAGAATGACAGCTAACTCAGCCTGGATGACAGAAAGAGAAAAGGACCATCACTTAGGTATTAGAGCAGCCTCTGGAAGGATGGCTTCCAGGAGCTCTACCCTAGCAGTGCCCGTTCCCATTCTTCTGAGCCCCACGAGCCTGCTGGCTCCCATTCTCTCTCTCGAAGCCTGAAGCCCATGATCCAGCCAACAATATTCAACTAGAGACACGTTCACCTGACTCTCCCCTTCCCTTTTGCCTCACCTACAGATGCACACAAGTCAGAGTTTAATTGACTTGACTCAACCACAAGAAAAGTAAATGGGTAAGGAGTGTAATTTAGTCAAAAAGCTTTTATATGTAAGTGTGTTGGCCTCTTCCCGATTACCCTACTAGAGCAAAGGATCAGATACATGGAATGACAGTTTTGGTAAAACACACAAACACACACACGAGTAATTTCTAGGTATTATCCCAACATACATTATAATTAAATATATGCACATGAAAAGGACTTAAAAGTATATCCTTTAAATAATTATCAGTTATCTCTGGGAATGAGATTATTGGCAAGTGTTCTTTCCTTCTTTGTGCTTTTTAATGTTTCCCAGATCTGCTATAATGAATGGCTATAATTAATATAACCATATTTTCATTTTATTTATTTATTTACTTATTTGAAACAGAGTCTCACTATGTCACCCTCAGTAGAGGGCTGTCACGACACAGCTCACAGCAACCTCAAACTCTTGTGCTTAAGCGATTCTCTTGCCTCAGCCTCCCAAGTAGCTGGGACTACAGGTGCCTGCCACAGAGCCGGCTATTTCTTATTACAGTTGTCATGTTATTTAGCTGGCCTGGCCTGGGTTCGAACCCACCAGCATTGGTATATGTGGCTAATGCCACAATCACTGGCACTGAGCCATATAATTATTATTATAATAAATAATAATTTTTATTGGGTTTTTTTTTTTGGTAGTTTTTGGCTGGAGCTGGGTTTGAACCTGCTACCTCCAGTATATGGGGCTAGTGCCCTACTCCTTTGAGCCACAGGTGCCGCCCATAACCGTATTTAGAAAACAGCTTTATACATTGTTTAAAGAAAGACAAATGGAGTAAGATGAAGCATAGGCTAGGCCCACTTGAAAGCACACGGACTTACCTGAATCTTATATTCAAATTGTTCCCAGTCCCTGGGACTTTTAGAGCTCATGGTAGAGTGATATAAGAGCAGCATGGTCACCTAGAAGCCAAACAGGAAGCAGACACTAAGTAAGGCTATCTTTCTTCTCAATGATCCCATTAGGCTACTCTGGGAACTCTTCCAAAACTTCTAGAATTCAGCAGCTCCAGGCCACCATCCTTAACAGCTCCAGGAAACTCTTTGTTTTTGTCTTATTGAGGACTCAATTTAGGCTGTGCAAAAAGCTGGACACAAGATTCCTGCATGGCTAAATTCTTGGACTCAGGAAACCCTGGATGTGAAGTTTAAGGCAAACTTTATAGGCCAGACACAGAAACAGCAGAGGGAATGAAGCAGACTGAGCTAGAGAGAAAAATATGATGATTGCTGTATAAGCCTTATTCTTGCCAGGTCTCCATGGAGGCCCAAAGTGAAAGTCTGGTAAACTACCGTTTGTGTTCTGATCTGTCATAAGATTGTGGATGCCTATAATTCTTGCGCTAAATTAGCCTCTGCCTCAGATTGGTGGCAGCCTGGTCCTACCTCCAACCTCCCAGAGCCTCAAAAATAAAGCACTGACACCTCCCCTTGAGTTAAGAGAAGGCCGTGCAGGTCCTTTCGTATTGCCTTCCCAGCTGCCCCCCAGGCTGGTATTCCACAGGTACCTTGGCCAGTTCCAGCTCTGACCCCTCCATCACCTTCTGCACAGATACCAGGCATCCTGGAGAAGAGGGATGTTTTCGATTTTCTGCAATGGTAACAATGTACAAAGCAGGGTGAACTTCCTGGGAACCTACATGCAGGACCTTTCAATCTGAAAAGCTGAATGGCTGTATCTGGTGAGGACTGTGAGATGTGGCACTCCTTATTCCTATGTCCTCTTTCCCCTGAGTTATACTTTTCCATGTAAAGTCAGTTCTACCCTGGGTCAGTACAAAGGCTATAAGGATAATGCAAGAAGAAACCAGGTTGTGAATTCACTACTCTGGATCTTGACACTGTACTCTCCCCACCACTCACCAACTCCCACTTAGCATCACAGAGAAGGAGTCCAGAGGTTCCAGGTCACTCCAGAGTCCTGTTTCAACAAAGGTCACAGAGGATGCCCGCAGCTGAGTCAGAAGAGGATGACTGGGCACAACTGGCTCATAGGCTGCCAAGGGTATGGGCTCCATTACTGACACCTTGCTTTATCTAAATACACTCTCACCTTTCCTATAATTCCCTTGAGGTGGAAACAGCAGATAGCTCCCGAGTCAAAGATGAGGACTCTGTGGTCCAAGGCAGGACAAGGGTAAGGGAGCTGACAAGCACTGTGCTAGAAGCTTTGTGTGTGCTCTATTTAATCTACCCACCAAGCTAGAGAACAATTTTTATTATCTCCATATTAAATATGGGGAGTCCATGTCTAGAAAGGTCACACAAGCAGTGAGAGGGGTCAAGAATGTCAATCTCAATCTGTCTCTGCCTCTACAAACTGTCGCCTAAGCAGTTTATTCAGTTTTCTGGGGTAACATGAATCTTTCCTTCTTCTGTCTTCTCAAAGTGGGAGGAATAGTAAAATGTCCCCAAAAGTGATCACTTAGTACTACCTGGATCTCTGAGGTGAGCTCTGAGACTGAGAGGCACTTCTTCTTTTTTTGAGATGGTCTTACTATCTCACCCTCAGTAGAGTGCCATGGCGTCACAGCTCACAGCAACCTCAAACTCTTGGGCTTAAGTGACTCTCTTGTCTCAGCCTCCCAAGTAGTTGGGACTACAGGCACCTGCCACAACGCCTGGCTATTTTTTTATTTTTTAGTAGTTGTCATCATTTAGCAGGCCCGGCCAGGTTTGAACCCGCCAACCCCACTGTATGTGGCTGATCTATGGGCAACAAGCCTGAGGGACACTTCTTACACCATCACAAGATCCAGGGAAGCTGTCCCACTATACCTGTCTCTGTGCTAAAGAATAGGGAGCCTTGAACCTTTTCTCCTCCCGATGCCCATGACCTGGTTCCTCTGGACTCCCAAGCCCCAGGAGCTGAAGAAGCAGCTCCTTCCCAGCTAGATAAAAAAGGTGCTTACTCTGCAGGAAACTGCACACAAAGTCCAGTCTTGCTGGCACTGGCTCCTGCAGGATTTGCTGTCCCTCTTCAGTGCCATGGCTAGAAAAAGAGCAAGTATTAGGCCCAGTGCACTCAGCAGTGTTTGCCTACTTGCTATTGCATTCATTTCATACTGCCTCCCCCTTTCTTGGGGGCTCCATATAAGCAGGGTGTGGGAGACAACCAGACTAGATCCTAGAAGCAGGTGAGAAGATGCCAGGACACCATTTGTCCAGATGGAGCTATGTAGTGGGTGAGAAGTAGTGACTTGAGGCACACAGTTCTGGAAAAGTTGACACTCTGCCATACTATTTGCAAACATGAAAAGTTCTATGGGAAGGGTGTCAAGAGGAGATGGATGTGGCATAGGAAAATGGGAAGCTACATTAAATCATCTGGAATGGCTCAACTCTAAAATGTCATGAAGGCTGGGAAACACGGCTAGAATAAGAGAGGACCACACAGAGGGAAAAACACGTCCAAGAACTGAAAGAAAAGGAGGAAACAAAGCTCTGAAATGATAGGGCAAAGTTCCCACACTAGGCTGAAGGCTTAGATGATAAAAGCTACCCAGACATAGGGCCAACGGACAAGCATTCTTGACTAGTGGCCCCTGCCTAAGCTTGCCTGTTTACTGGAAGGGCAAAAAAATGTGACGAGAACCACAGGGAGAAGGCAGCAGGGGGAGCTCTCGCACAGCCCAGGAACGGGCCCTTGGATGCTCCAGGTAACTGTAATTCCATTTTCTGAGGATCATGTCACTTCTGAAATAGGTGAGATAACACTTCAAGTTAGAAAGCTGACTTCTCTATCTAGGCTACAGCTGGAGATAATGTTTAAAGGACCTACTGCTCCTCAGAACCTAAACCCTCAGGTCTCAGCCAACTTTCTGGAGGACAGGGAAGGCCCAGAACTTTCTGATGGCAGAGACATCCTGTAAAGCAAAGAAGCATCCAGGCCAATACTGTGAGTGTACCTTCCCACATCTCACATGTAACTACAAAGGCTTCTTCCGAGTGAACCCCCTACAAGAGCGATTCTGGGTAGCTAAAGGCTTAGGAGATGCTAATCTCCTTACGGAATCACCAATGAGCCATCCTCTCTACCTATCCAGTTTGGTATGTCATAACTCCTTGACCTTAGTGTAGAGCAGTATTAACCTAAAAGTATTACATTAAGTAAAACTAAAAGGAGGGGTGGCGCCTGTGGCTCATCGAGTAGGGCGCAGGCCCTATATGCCAAAGATGATGGGTTCAAACCCAGCCTCGGCCGAACTGCAAAGCAGAAAAAGAGCCGGGCGTTGTGGTGGGCGCCTGTAGTCCCAGCTGCTCAGGAGGCTGAAGCAAGAGAATTGCCTAAGCCCAGGAGTTGGAGGTTGCTGTGAGTTGTGTGACGCCACGGCACTCTACTGAGGGCGATAAAGTGAGACTCTGTCCCTACAAAAAAACCCAAAAAACTAAAAAGAGACTGATTCTCAGGTTAAATGTTTGAGAAATGCTGGTTTAGACCAAACAAAAACATTTGTTTACATCCTTCCTTTTTTTTTTTTTTTTTTTGAGACAGTGTCCTGCTTTGTTACCCAAGCTGTAATATAATGGTGTCATCATAGCCCACTGTAAATCCTAATTCCTAGACTCAAAGGATCCTACTGCCTAAGCCTCCCAGGTAGCTGGGACTATAGGTAGGTACCACCACACCTAGCTAATTTTCCCACTTTTTTTTTTTTACAGAAGGGTCTTGTTATGTTGCTCAGGCTGGTCACAAACTCCTGGCCTCAGTGATCCTCCCACTGTGGCTTCCCAAATGGTTAGAATTATAGGCATGAGCCACTGCATCTGGCCCTAAAACTATTTGACCTCAAAAGCACTTTTCTCCCCACAGATCCCCTAGATATAAGTTTCATGGAACAACTGAGTGCAGTGGCTCACAACTGTAATCCTAGCACTCTGGGAGGTGGAGGCATGTAGATTGACTAAGTTCAGGAGTTCAAGACCAGCCTGAGAAAGAGTGAGGCCCCATCTCTAATAAAAGAACCAGAAATGGGTGGTGCCTGTGGCTCAGTGGGTAGGGCGCCAGCCCCATATACCTAGGGTGGCGGGTTCAAACCCAGCCCCAGCTAAAACTACAACGAAAAAATAGCCGGGCGTAGTGGCGGATGCCTGTAGTCCCAGCTACTTGGGAGGCTGAGGCAAGAGAATCACCTAAGCCCAAGAGCTGGAGGTTGCTGTGAGCTATGATGGCACAGCACTCTACCGAGGGCGATAAAGTGAAGACTCTTGTCTCTAAAAAAAAGCCAGACATTGTGGTGGGCACCTATATAGTCCCAGCTACTCGGGAGGCTGAGGCAAGAAGTTCATTTGAGCCCAACAGTTTGAGGTTGCTATGAGCTATAAATGCCATGGCACTCTACCAAAGGCAATAAAGTAAGACTCTGTCTCAAAAAATAAAAAGAAAAAAAGGAGAAAAAGAAGAAAGGGAAAGAAAAAAAAGTTGCTTGGAACATACTTTGGAAAATGCTGGCCCTAGAGAAATGTAGCCCACCTTTTAAGACTGTGTTCAAGTCTCATCTCTATCAGAAAGCTATCCAGACTACTGCTGATCAGGCCTCCATCATCCTCCGGTATTCTTACAGCATTCATAAATATGAATGCATTGTCTACTAACTGTACTAGGTTAAAGCTAGTAAAATAGCAAGTGCTCAGTATATGTGGGCTAACTGATAGCTGAGGGATGCTTTTTACTGTGAAGAGCAGAGATCAACATCTGTTAAGAGGGCTCTAGGTTTTCTGGCAAAATGCCCCCACTAAATTTTGCTATTTAAGGCTCACAGTTATCAAAGAGATGTGAAAGGCTTTTTGCTTTAGGCTATTCACAAACAGAAGAACAGAAAGGGAAACTTGTCTGAGGGGTTAAAGCCTATGAATTTTCCCACAGAGAAGGCCAAGTGACCAAGGAACCAAGCCTTGCTCAATTCCCACTGTCCCTTTTTGCCCACCAGCCTTGCCATCTTCCATTGCCTTCGCCTGAGAACTAGGCTGCTGGTTTAGATTGGTACCAGCAGCAGTATCAGAAATGAAACAGTAAGAACATTTTAACCAAGGACATGTGTTTTTGTATTTTTTATTTTTTTGAGACAGAGTTTTACTTTGTCACCCTCAGTAGAGTGTCATGGCATCACATGTCACAGCTCACAGCAAACTCAAACCTTTGGGTTTAAGCAATTCTCCTGCCTCAGCCTCCCGAGTAGCTGGGAGTACAGGTGCCCGCCACAACACCTGGCTATTTTTTTTTTAAAGACAGGGTCTCGGGCAGTGCCTGTGGCTCAAAGGAGTAGGGCACTGGGTCCCATATGCCAGAGATGGCGGGTTCAAACCCAGCCTTGGCCAAAAACCGCAAAAAAAAAAGACAGAGTCTCACTCTTGCTCAGGCTGGTCTCGAACCTGTGAGCTCAGGCAATTCACCCGCCTCGGCCGCCCAGAGTGCTCCAATTATAGCACTGAACTACCACGCTTGGCCGAACATGTGTTTTCTGAAAGGAAGCTGATCTACATTGTTCTGGATCTGATGTAGAAGTTAGGGTTAACTTGGGATTTCGATAGCCCCTACCTCTGTCCCAGCCCCCGGCTATGGCAGTCTAAGGTTCAGGTAGTACCCTATAAGACAACTTGAAAATAACAACTTGACCCTCCCTATCAAAATTTTTCATTAGGTTATAAACCTACAGTGGCTAAATCAAAAACAACACACATCCCGGCTGGGCGCAGTAGTGCTGTAAACCCAGTACTCTGGGAGGCTGAGGTGGGTGGATTGCTTGAGCTCAAGAGTTCAAGACCAGCCTGAGCCAGAGAGACCTCATCTCTAAAAATAACTGGATGTTGTGGCAGATACCTATAGTCCCAGCTACCTGGGAGGCTGAGACAAGAGAATCACTTAAGCCCAAGAGTTTGAGGTTGTTTTGAATTGTGACATCATGTCAACCTACTGAGGCGACAAAATGAGACTCTGTCTTAAAAAAAACAAAACAAAGAAAAAAACAACACGCATCCTTACTCCTGGACATAACTACTGCTCTTGTTACCAACTAAGGAAATTTATCTCCTCAAAATCAAAAGCAGCTTGATCTATTCTTCAGTTAAAAAGCACACTCCAGGCTTGGCGCCTGTAGCATAAGTGGCCAAGGCACCAGCCACATACACCTGAGTTGGTGGGTTCGTATCAAGCCCAGGCCCACCAAACAATAATGATGGCTGCAACAAAAAACTAGCTCAGCATTGTGGCAGACACCTGTAGTCCCAGCTACTTAGAAGGCAGAGGCAGGAAAATTGCTTAAGCCCAAGAGTTTGAGGTCGCTGTGATGTCACAGCACTCTACTGAGGGCGACATAGTGATACTCTGTCTCAGGAAAAAAAAAAAAAAGATGTTCCCCTTGTTACAACACAAGGCATACTACATTTTGCAGCCTCTCTTTTAGTGACATTAAAATGCATACAGTATTGGCTTAGGCAGCGAAGGTGCCTGCCACATACACCTGAGCTGGTGGGTTTGAATCGGCCTGGGCCTGCCAAACAACAATGACATCTACAACCAAAACATAGCCAGGCATTGTGGTGGGCACCTGTATTCCCAGCTACTTGGGAGGCAGAGGCAGAAGAATTGCTTGAGCCCAGGAATTGGAGGTTGCTGTGAGCTGTGATGCCACAGCATTCTATCCAGGGCGACAGCTTGAGGCTCTGTCTCAAAAAAAAAAAAAAAAAAAAAAAAAAGCATACAGTATTACCAGCCTAATGGTGGTTTTACTAGCCATTGATTCAAGTTGCCTGGATCTAGCACTTCCTTAGTGTTTGCAAAATAACAAGTTTCATTAGGAGTTGTGAAATGCTGACTTACTAGTGGTACATATGCCATCTACGAAGTATCCTTGCAAAAATTAAAAAAAAAACCTTAAGCTAGCTTAGAATTAATTATCAGTTTATGGGCAGCAAGGGGAACAGAAGAACAAGCTAAGCAGCACCATAATATTTTGTAAGAATGCAATTAAAAATCCAGGATTTAGGCTCAGCGTCTGTGGCTCAAGCGGCTAAGGCAAAGCCACGTACACCTGAGCTGGCGGGTTTGAATCCAGCCCGGGCCTGCCAAACAACAATGACGGCTGCAACCAAAAAATGGCCGGACGTTGTGGTGGGTGCCTATAGTCCCAGCTACTTGGGAGGTGGAGGCACGAGAGTCTCTTGAGCCCAGGAATTGGAGGTTGCCGTGAGCTGTGATGCCACTGCACTCCATCCAAGGTGACAGCTTGAGGCTCTGTCTCCAAAAAAAAAAAAAATCCAGGATTTAGGGATTTCTGCAGGATCCAAAAAATGGGGTGGAGTGGGGTAGAGAGACAGAAATAAGCACAAAACTAAATTGATGAGAGAAGAAACCTAAATTAAAGATCTTAAAGACCTTAACAATCAGGCTAACAATTTTACATTTCAAAGTACAGTAACGAATAGAGACTGGGGTTTGATGAACAGTCACTGAAGTGTCACAACGAGAACATGATTTGAGGGGGATTTCTAAAATCACATGTATAGAATGGACTGTAACAAGGACACATTAGTGAAGAACTAGGTCATAAGAGCCTGGTATCCAGAATAAGGCACAGGAAGGGATGAAGGATAGAAGAAGTCTTCTAAAAGACAAGTTGAGAGGATGGTAACCAATTAGAAATCAGTGTCAAGGACAGGAATGCAAAATGATGGTGAAATGTCCTGCCTGGGTAACCGGGAGAGAAAATTAGAGTATCTGGACCAAAATAAGAATAGTGACTTGCTTCAGAGGTGGGTGCTAGCTAGAGCCATGTGGAGGGTTTTTTTTTTTTTTAAGAGACAGTTCTCGCTATGTTGTCCAGGCTGGAGTGCAGTGGCTATTTACAGGCACGATCCCACTACTATTCAGCATGGGAGTTTTGGCCTGCTCCGTTTCTGACCTGGGCCGGTTCACTCCTCCTTAGGCAACCTGGTGGCCCCCCCACTCCTGGGAGGTCACCATATTAATGCTGAATTTAGTGCTAAACCGTGATTGGCATAGCACACTACAGCCCAGAACTCCTGGACTCAAGCGATCCTCCTGTCTCAGCCTCCAAAGTAGCTGGGACTACAGGTGTACGCCACTGCATCTGGCCATGTGGAGGTTTTTTAAAATCCTAGAGACAACCATTACCAACATACATTGCACAAAATATCCATAAAAACACTTTTGTAGACCTCCTTGTCCTGGGCTATTCAGCCCCACTAGACTTTGCTGATGGAGAATACCAGCTCATCTACTTAAACATTAATTGAAACCTAATCAAAGATGAATCAGACAAAATTCCTGCCTTAAGTAAGCTCAGTTCTACCTTCTTTTCCTGTCAATAAGTTGCTGTTTATGAATGTATGGCTAAAGTGCTTCACAGAGATTGAATCCCTGACACCAATTCTTTTTTTTTTTTTTTTTTTTTGAGACAGAGCCTCAAGCTGTCACCCTGGATAGAGTGCTATGGCATCACAGCTGACAGCAACCTCCAATTCCTGGGCTCAAGCGAGTCTCCTGCCTCTGCCTCCCAAGTAGCTGGGATTACAGGTGCCCGTCACAACGCCCGGCCATTTTTTGGTTGCAGCCGTCATTGTTGTTTGGTGGGCCCGGGCTGGATTCGAACCCGCCAGCTCAGGTGTATGTGGCTGGTGCCTTAGCCCGTTGAGCCACAGGCGCCGAGCCCCGACACCAATTCTTACAACCATGTTTGGCACATAGAATATTTCAGTCTGCCCTTGGCCTGGGACTTGTCTTTAAGAAAAAGGTGTGTGTGTGGGGGGAGGTCTTTTATCCCCCCCCCATGCATTCTTTAGTAATTTTGTTAAGAAAGTTAGCTTTGCCCTCTGTAACTCCTAAAAATTGATGATGAACTATATAAGCTTAATAATATAACTTTAGCTTATAGCTTGACTAATCTTTGCTTGGTTCCAGAGAGGTTAGATATTAGACAGAGATCCCAATCCATTGAGTATAGGTGATAACTGTGAGGTCCAACGGAAATATGTACAAAGACATAAAACAAAAAGGCCAAACTAGAATCCTGGCTACATGATAACACCAAACTTATCAAATGCTCATAGACTTCAGAAAGCAAGTTAATTAGGCAGTAAAAACTCCATTCATATGTGTTATAATGGCTTAGAAAGGGGCAAATCTGTATGTGCTAACAAGTTAGAGATGAGATTTCTAGGTCTTATTTCCTTCAAGGGTAAAAATTTCTTCTTTCTTCCTCTTGGCCCTAGAAGTTGCAAAGAGGACTTGTGAGACACGGTAAGGATGAGTTAAGAGAAGAGGGCTATGGGAGACTCCTGCTGGGGCAGGAGGATGGGGAGCCCAGAGTGGACTCTTGGAAGAGTGTGAGAGCATAGAATCTTGGAGGATGTCCTGGGTAAGAGAGAAGCACAGTAACTGAAGGATGAGGTCAATGTGTTCTTATCTCTGGGCCCCATCCTGGTTTATAACATCCCAACGCAGCCTGTGCTTTCTGGTTACAGCAATCAACCAGGAAAGGGAGCCAATGCAGTCCCCCCACCCCCAACACCGAGCTTTGCCTGAGAGGCTGGAGAGGTGTGCAGTGCATACTCACATGCTGTCAATGATCCTGATGAAGATGCTGCAGTCCTGGAGCTGCGGCACGGCCTCTACGGGGTCGGCCACACGCAGACTGTTCACCTGTGAGCCAAAGGGATGAGCCTGGTCAGATGGTTATAAATGCCAGAAGCAATATGGTTTGCTCCCTTTCCTAGAGGCTAACAATTCTCTGTTCTCTATGAGTGCCTCCAGTGTAGACTGCAGGAATAAAGGAATGGATAATCTTTTCCTTTCAGCAAAAGGACGCTGTTGCATTCATTTATCCAGTGAATGATATCCACTTACAGCTGCCTAAAATGTACCATCAGAGAGTCTTTCCTTCAGCTTCAACTAAATAAAATCTTAAATTCTCCTAGGATGTTTCAGCATTGTAAGTATACTTGAAATATAATTGGGCACAAAATGGTTCTGAAAGGAAAATCAAGAAACTAGCACCACCCAATGCCTCTGGAGTGAGGAGTTTGAAGGCAGAGTCTGAGGTAGAAAAAAGGAAGGCTTTTTACATTCTAACCTGCTTTTATTTTGAGACATAATTTTAAGCTGTCACCCTGGGTAGAGTGTTGTGGCATCACAGCTCACAGCAACCTCAAATTCTTGGGCTTAAGCAATTCTCTTGCCTTAGCCTCCCAAGTAGCTGGGACTACAGACGCCTGACACAACACCCAGCTATTTGTTGTTGTTGCAGTTGTCATTGTCGCTTATAGTTGGCCCAGGCTGGGTTTGAACCCGACAGCCTGGGTGTATGTGGCAGCGCCCCCTCTCTGTAGCTCTTGAATGGTTACATTGTAATTCTTTGTATCTCTTGTATTATAGCCCTGTTGCAGCTCTTAAGTGTTAAAAAATCTACTCAAAACTTAAGTAAAGATCAAGTGCAGTGGTGCTGAGATCCTAATGCTCTGGAAGGCCAAGGCGGGAGTATCCCTTGAACTCAGCAGTTTGAAACCAGACTGAGCAAGAGGCAGACACTGTCTCTACTGAAAAGAGAAAAACGAGCCAGGCATTACGGTGGGCATCAGCTACTCAGGAGGCTGAGGCAGGAGGATTGCTTGAGCCCAGAAATTTTAGGTTGCTGTTAGCTAGGCTGATGCCTATAGCACTGTAGCCTGGGCAACAGAGTGAGACTCTTGTCATTAAAAATACATAAATAGGTTCTTTTCTCTCCTATCCCCCCATGTGTGTCTCTTCTCTTCTCTTCTTCTCCTCTTCTCTTCTCTCTCTCCCCCTCTCCCCCCTCTTCCCTCGTTTCTCCCTCTCTCTCCCCTCCTCCATAATGCTGCTCTGCAGCTTCCGCTGCCAATAAAGACCTTTTCTACAAAAAACAAAAAAACAAAAAAACATAAATAGGCTTGGCACCTGTGGCTCAAGCGGCTAAGGCACCAGCCATGTACACCTAAGCTGGCGGGTCTGAATCCAGCCTGGGCCCACCAAACAACAATAAAGGCTGCAACCAAAAAATGGCCAGGCATTGTGGCGGGCGCCTGTAGTCCCAGCTACTTGCGAGGCTGAGGCAGGAGACTCACTTAAGCCCAGTAATTGGAGGTGGCTGTGAGCTGTGATGCCACAGCATTCTATCCAGGGTGACAGCTTGAGGCTCTGTCTCAAAAAAACAAAAACAAAAACATAAATAAATAAAACCAAAACTTAAAATATAAAATCTTGTGACTAAAGTATTTTTTATTCTTTCTGGACATAAAACTTTGGCTGAAGGGAGAAGGGAGAAACAATGGGGGAATAAGATAATTTTTTAAAAGGGTGAGGAGTAAGGAAAAGGAGCTGGAAAACCCAAAGAGAACCTCTTACTTCTGATTCAATTGCCTGTTCCCTTTCTTTGGCTTCATGCAAGGCATCCATCTAAATCAGTCTTTTTTTTTTTTTGAGATAGTCTCTCTTTGCTGCCCTCAATAGAGTGCTGTAGTGTCATAGCTCACAGCAACCTCCAACTCCTCTTGCCTTAGCCTCCTGAGTAGCTGGGACTCTAGGTGCCCACCACGAGGCCTGGCTATTTTTTGAGACGGGGTCTTGCTATTGCTCAGGCTGGTCTCAAACTTGTGAAGTCAAGCAATCTACCTACCTCAGCCTCCCACAGTGCTAGGATTATAGTTGTGAGACACTGCACCTGGGCTAAATCAGTCTTTACTGCTAGAAAATCCACCAGGGGTCACATGCAAACGATTCAGGTACACAGGTTTTTAAATTATTATTACTGTAGTTATCATTGTTGTTTAGCAGGTCCAGGCAGGGCTTGAACCCACCAGCCTCAGTGTATTTGGCTGGTGCCATAACCACTGAGCTAAGGGCGCCGAGTGGAGGTACACAGGTTATTTAACAACCATACACGGGTCAAGTATAGAACATAAATGTTTTAACACAATAATCAAGTAAATGAGGCAAAAGCTATGGTGATTGGTTTGATGTAACCACATCATATTGTATAAAAAAATCAATACATTTTACCCCACATATGCATAAATGTATTCATGATCTATGTATATAAGACTTAATAATAAAAAAAAAAACCGTACTTGGTTGACTTCTCAGGAAAATCTCATGAATTCCATAGGCAGTAAATTTCAGAAGGAGCCTGGGCTAAGTTTACTTTTTTATTACCGGAGGAAGGAAGGGCTTGCTAAGTTAATTAATCACATATGTGAGTGAGCAAGACTTAGCCTGCTTAACAAACAAGGTATTTTTAAGAACTTTAGCATAGTGGCTCTGTGTAAACAACCAGATTCTATTGCTTATAAATATGTTCTTTATATTTGGGTTGGGAGCCCATAAATAAAAATTTTAGGCCCAGCTCCTCTAGTATCTTACTGGAAACCTTTCTTATCAAATTTATTTCTTTGCCTATTTTCTCCCTTGTCAGATGGATGGAAGACCCACCTTATCGACTGCAAAGGACCAGATGGGCTCAAAAGGATGCAAGAACAAGTTAAGCAAATCAATGTACTGGCTCGGCTCCTAAAGCACAGTGGTTGCAGTGTCAGTCACATATACTGAGGTTGGCAGGTTTATGCCCAGCCCAGGCCAGCTAAACAACAATGATAACTGTAACAAAAAATAGGCAGGTGTTGTGGTGGGCACCTATAGTCCCAGCTGCTTAGGAGGCTGAGGCAAGAGAATCGCTGCAGCCCAAGAGTTTGAGGTTGCTGTGAGCTGTGATGCCATGGCACTCCACCAAGGGTGACATAGTGAGACTCTGTCTCAAAAAAAAAACAAAAAAAACCCCAAACAAAGAAATACAATATACTATTTCTAAGTGCCTAAGAAACACAAGGCACTATTATAGTTAATAAAATGATGACTGTTACTCCTTAACAGTTAAATTAGTTGGCTGTACTATAGAACTAAAAGGATTAAAAAATAACAAGTCAGCTATAGAAACGATAGTATTTATTTCAGTTCAATACTTTCACATTAAAAACAGCTTTTAGATGGATCTAAATTAGATTAAAAATTTTTAAGTGTGAAATATAAAATACAACCTCTCGCTGAAGTCTGTGTTTTTTGTTTTTTCCCCCTCACTGAAGTCTTTTTTTTCCTCTATCTTTTTTTTTTTTAGAGACAGAGTCTCACTTTGTTGCCCTTGGCAGAGTGCTGTGGCGTCAGAGCTCACAGCAACCTCCAGTTCTTGGGCTTAGGCGATTCTCTTGCCTCAGCCTCCTGAGTAGCTGGGACCACAGGCACCTGCCACAATGCCCAGCTATTTTTGGTTGTAGTTTTGGCTGGGGCCGGGTTTGAATCCGCCACCCTCGGTATATGGTGCCAGCGCCCTATCCACTGAGCCACAGGTGCTGCCCTCTCACTGAAGGCTTAAAGACGATATATTTATACTATCTTTTGAAAAAAGCGAAATCTCATTGGTCAGGATAGCTCAGTATAATTTTTCTGGAAAGATTCTGAAAACTTCAGACCAAGATCCCTTTTTTACCTCTGAAAATGAAGGGACTGCTGAGACATAAGTATCCAAAAACCATCTCCATTTAATACCTGCAACCTAGGTAAAACATTCAAGGACTATGAACGTTGTTCACTAACAAGACTAAAAAATGATTAGCTGACTTAAAGTGTCTTAAGGAATCTGGAGTTATCACTTATACCAATTAAGCAGTGTCCAGCAAAAGTTCATTTGTGGATATAAAAATATTTTTTCTTCCTGTGCCTGTGAATTACTTTGTTTTTTTTTTTTTAGAGACAGAGTCTCACTATGTTGCCTTCAGTAGAGTGCTGTGGCGTCACAGGCCACAAACTCTTGGGCTTAAGTGATTCTCCTGCCTCAACCTCCCAAGTAGCTGGGACAACAGGCACCTGCTATAACACCCTGCTTCTTTTCTGTTGCAGTTGTCATCATTGTTTAGCAGGCCCAAGATGGGTTTGAACCTACCAGCCTCGGTGTATGTGGCCAGCGCCCTACTCACTGAGCTACGGGTGCTGCCCTAAACATACATTTCCTGACTAGAAATTTGATCAATCTTTCTTTCTTTATTAAAGCTGCTACCTTATTTGTAAATTAAAAATTCATTTTATTTAAAATATTCTCTAATTAACAAAAAAAGCATGCCCAAGAAATATTTTAAATATCAAGAACTGGCTAGACACAGATTAGCACTCTGGGAGACCAAGGTGAGAGAATCTCTTGTGCTTAAGAGTTTGAGACCAGGCTCGGCACCTGTGGCTCAGCAGGCTAAGGCGCCAGCCACGTACATCTGAGCTGGCGGGTTCAAATCCAGCCTGGGTCCGCCAAACAACAATGACGGCTGCAACCCAAAAATGGCCAGGTGTTGTGGCGGGCGCCTGTGGTCCCAGCTACTTGGGAGGCAGAGGCAAGAGACTCGCTTGAGCCCAGGAATTGGAGGTTGCTGTGAGCTGTGATGCCACAGCACTCTATCCAGGGTGAAAGCTTGAGGCTGTCTCAAAAAAAAAAAAAAAGAGTTTGAGACCAGCCTGAACAAGAGTTAAGCCTTGTTTCTACTAAAAACAGAAAAAATTAGCCAGGCATGGTGTTGTGTGCCTGTATTTCCAGCTACTCAGAAGACTAAGGATTGCTTGAGTCCAGGTGTTTGAGATTGCTGTGAGTGGCTCGGCGCCCGTGGCTCAACTGGCTAAGGCACCAGCCATGTACACCTGAGCTGGCGGGTTCGAATCCAGCCCGGGCCCGCCAAACATCCATGACGGCTGCAACCAAAAAATGGCCAGGCGTTGTGGCGGGTGCCTATAGTCCCAGCTACTTGGGAGGTGGAGGCAGGAGACTCGCTTGAGCCCAAGAGTTGGAGGTTGCTGTGAGCTGTGATGCCACGGCACTCTGTCCAGGGTGAAGCTTGCGGCTCTGTCTCAAAAAAAAAAAAAAAGAGATTGCTGTGAGCTAGGCTGACCCACTACACTCTAGCCCAGGCAAGATAGTAAGAATCTTTAAAAAAAAAAAAAAAAAAGAGGGGCGGTGCCTGTGGCTCAAAGGAGCAGGGCACAGGCCCCTTATGTCGGAGGTGGCAGGTTCATATCCAGCCC
>CAUYON010050041.1:0-17055 GCA_963573935.1 Arctocebus calabarensis
GGAGAAAGGTGCAGGTCCAGTTTCAGTCTTTTACATGTGGATATCCAGTTCTCCCAGCAACATTTATAGGGATTCTTGCCCTAGTATATGTTCTTGTTTAGTTTATCAAAGATTAGGCAGCTGTCAAATGTTAGTTTCATTTCCTGGTTTTCTATTCGATTCCAAATGGCTATTTATTTCTGAGGCAGGGCTTGCTTTATCATCCTGAGTAGAGTGCAGAGACATCATTATAGCTCCCGCAGCCTCAAACTCTTGGATTCCAGATATCCTCCTGCCTCAGCCTCCCACGTAGCTGGGACTATGGCATGCACTACCATGCCCATCTACTATTTTTCTATTTTTAGTAGAGACAGGGCTTGTTCTTGCTCAGGCTGGTCTTGAACTCTTGACTTCAAGCAATCCTCCCTCTTTGCCCTCCCAGAATGCTGAGATTACACTGTACCCAGCGACCTCTATTAACCAGCAATTCCCCAAGTAGAAATACAAAGTCTATTTTAATACTGGCTGATGCAAGTGAGATGTGAAAGGAAAGCGAGGAGACCTGAACTCAAACTCCACTCTTACCCGTAATTACCTACAATGTAGATTAAGCAAAGAATAATCTACACTGTAGCATTAGACACCATGCTAGGAATCGACACACATTTTCACTTCATTCTTAGCACTGTCTATGAACCTGGCAATATTATCTTCATTGCATGGATATGCAGATTTCCTGAAACAAATAAATGGACGTGTCTTGTCTAGGCTTACAAAGGTAGTATGTGACAGAAGAAAGGCTTAACCAGCCGTTCCTGATCCAGACTCTGGATTCTGCCCCTCCTTCCCTCCACCTGTGATCATCCTTCCTTCTTTCATGAAGGTTTCCTTTTATTAGTGATTCTTCAAAATGCGTTTCCTGGCTCTGTGTCATCTGGGAACATGTTAGACATACAAATCCTTGGACCCCATCTCAGACCCACAGAATCAAAAACTCTGGAAATCGAGCCTCAATCAGCATTCCACAAATTCCTCGAACTTACTCAGGTGCACACCAGCATTTGAGAACTAGCGTGTTTGAGTATCACATCATGTTTCTTAACCCTGACTACAAATTGGAATCATCTCATGTGCTCGAAAAACACGTGATATTTTCGGCAACCACCTCATAAGATTACAATTATTCTGAAACAGGATAAAGTGTGCATGTGTGTGTGTGTGTAGGGTGGCTATAAAGTTTGTGTGCAATTAAAATAGTGTGCAATTATAGTGTGTGTGTGTGTGTATACATACATACACATATACATTTTTTCCAGGCAATTTTCAATGTGTATTTAAGATTAAGAAACACTGTGGCATGTCGGTGCTGCTCAGATTTGATGTGTATTCCCAGCACCTGGGGATCTTGTTAACACGCACATTCTTCTGTGTCTGAAGCTGAGACTCTGCAGTTCTAACAAGAATGATGTTCGTTGTGCTGGACTCAGGATGCGCTGAGTAGTGAAGAGAGCTGTATCATCTTTAACATAATATGTATCTGAAATATATTAGTTTTGAAACCTTTTAATTCATTGCCAAAAGGAGGCAATATTGCTATGTCTATGAATGTGGGCTCTGCTGTGAAACCGGGTTTGAAATCTTGTTTCACTGTGGATTAGCGGCATACCTAGGAGGAAAATCCCCATTCTCTTTGTTCCTCAGTTTCTCTATTTAGAAAGTCATTGTCAAAGTTAATTTTAATGATACGAATGATGATGGCCATCTATACTTTTGTGACTGCTGACTAAACAAATCAATCAAAATGATTATCGTATGGTCTACCATTTCATAAGGGCTTAATAATTCATCTATATTATTAATATTCCTACTGTGAACTTTTCTACTTTGACCTCTATTAGAACAGTCAATACCAACACATGTTCTTATCATTCAGATTATGAACAAGATTATGCTAAAAATTATAGATAATGATTTAAAAAATGAAAAGACCAAAATGCATTTATTTATTCTCACATCAAATTATTAGGCCCATACATAGAAAGAGTAACATTAAAAATGCATGTTTTGCAAAACAATGGGATTTCTTACCAGGTATAGGATTTCTAATCACCTGCCTAGTGGGCCTGTAATTTCAGTACAAATCGTATGACCTGTGAGTCATGTGATCTATTCTGAAGTTCCTTGAATCCTGAGTTATACGGCTTCTACCAGAACTGTTATTTGATCCAGTTGCTTCCCTATTAAATATCAAGGACTTTCTAAATGTTTCTTCACAAGCAGTGGTCGAACACAGCATTAAAAAAAAAAAAAGTACGTTGTATAGGATGACTAATCAAATGCAGACTTTCTGCTTTGACAGATGCTGAATCGCTTCATCTTCTCCATTAGAGAGTCTGACCTACTTAGTAGATTAGAGAACTTTGTGATCTGAATCATATTTCTGCCTGGCAGCAGGAATTCACATTCCTTGAGGACTTACCTTAAGTAGGACTCATTAGTCCTGTGCCGTCCAGCGTCCCAGCTGCCTGTGCTGAAGACAAAAGGGTAGCCAATTTAATTAACCACAGCCTCAAGGAGCATAATTCATTATCAATTTTTCGAAGTAATCCAAGACAATGTCATTGTTCCCAGGGAAAGGCCAGATAAAGCCAAGTCGTCTTCTAAGGAAAGAAACCCCTTAAATCTAATTGCTCTTTTGACTATTTAATTGAAGGTAAAATTAGAGGCCATGACAAGACCACAAAACTGATCATCGGAGTCGCGAGACCTGTATTTCTTTCTGTGATAAGAAGTCAATGAAGTCCACAATAACACTTTGTAGTGAGATTATCTGTGACCCCCTTGCACAAAAACACTGTAGCTCTTTTACTACCCTTAGTTTGTAGAAGTCATTTTATGGCAAATTAACAACAGTTGAATGGTTCATTTTGCAATGATTTACAACAATTGTCTGACAAGTCTAGTAACTAGAAATAGGTACTCACTGAGAAATTTACTTACTCAGATACTAATTAAGTACCTACCTTGAGCTGAGCTAAATGCAGAGAAGACTATGTGAAGTAACATATTTTTAATCCCTTTGAAAACACCTTCTTGAATGATGAGAGATAATCATATACAAAATGACATATTGAGAAAATAGAATAAGGGAAATTATATTGTGGGAATATTAAGAAAACTTGTATACAGTAAATGTTATTTGAGCTGGGTTGTAAAGAAATGTTTGGAATTTACCCGGGAGAAAATAAGTGTCAGAGCCGGATGGATGCAGGGAATATTATGTGACGTGTAACACCCTGGCTCGTCCCTGGCTGTCCTCGGCAGCAGGGCTGTGGAATGAGGACACAAGGTCGACAGAAGCCTGGGTTATTGACACAAACTATGCCTTGATTTTAGGGGTCAGGGGCTTGAATATGTTCTTTTTAGAAGTTAATTAAATCCTCTCAACAAAATTAGAGCTTACTAATTATTATTGTTAGTCCAATCTTATCTTCACCTTGATAAATCATGACATTGAGAATTAGAAGGTACATACAGTGCTCAATGCCTTTTATGTAATGAATGGAATCCCACAGCTTCACTCCCAAGACTTCTGCTTCAAGTCTGCAAACTCTTTTACACACTTCCATAGATTGCCGTTGGTATGTGATCACTAGGAAACTCATGATTACACTTGATTCTAACACACACACACACACACCCCAAAAACAAAAAATAACAACAGCATAAATCTAACAACAGATTGGATATTGAGTGGAAAGGATGTTGAACAAAAGCAAGAAATTAAAGGAAGCTGAACTAATTGCTTCCATTCAAATTATTGAAAATGTTATTATAAATGCTTAAATTATATTATTATAACATAAATATCAATCTTATAAAAATTGGAAATTATTTACTATTTTCCTATTAAAAATTTATGTGCATTGCCCTGATTTTAGTAAGAGCTGCATGATTCAGTTTAAAAACGTACATTTTTTTTCTCATAATGGAATCAGCATTTAATAAGCAACACAGGCCTAGAACAAATATATATATAGTATTTGTTCAATTAGTATTCTACTAATCAACATATTTTAACACAACTTTCATTGAATTAAGAAATCGGTAGCAATGGCATGATGTGTTGTACACATATTTAAGTCAAAGTGTAGCAACATCTTTTGCAAAGTCAAGCACAAACAATTTTGAACACCTAACAAAGAAGGTGTCAGGAGCACATCAAAAGAAGTAACAAACCTTTTAGCTGCTTGGGTTTTAATAAAGAATAAACCCTGTATTTTTCTTCAAGTAGTTAGTGGGAGGGGACTGGAAGCCCTGTATTGATTTTCACCTGCATTTCTCTACCGCTTTGAAACTGGATGTGGTCCTTTCAAATTGAGCCATCCAATCTCAAAGCTATCTGTGTGTCTTGTCTGCCAGGAAGATGAAAAAATGATGAAGGGAACTATTTTTGACAGGCTCCCCAATTCTTGAGACATTCCAATTTATTTACTCTGAGTCTTATTCCTCCTCTGTCCATATGCCACTGAAAATGTGTGCTGTGCCTCTCAGATCCTCACCCTGAAGTACACGCATCTGTTTCTATATTTACAAAAAACTTAGCAATAGTTACACACCGAGGATTGTATAGTCAATAACATTAAATTCTGGCTGCAGTAACTTGAAGACGGATCGGATCATTGTGTCATTGAATATTGACTGGCCGTAGCTTCTTAGATAAAAAGAAAAGGAAACACGGATTTAGAATTTTAAAAATAGAGGGAGCCATTTAAATAATGTAAAAGTGTGAAGACCTAAAAATAAAGGTGGAAGCCATACGTCCTTTTTTAAGATGAACTCTGATATGAAGGAGCCTATCTTAGTTATCTGTTTTATAATAAATTATACCAAAACTTAGCATCCAAAACCAACACGTCTTCATAGTCTCACAGGAATCAGAGTACACTTAGCTGGGTCCTCCCAGGGTCTCTCTCATGCCAACAGCGGCAGGCGGGGCTGTAAAACCGTAACTTCCAGCCCAGAAGGAGTCTTAACTCCAACCTAATGTACTAGGATTCAGTTCTTCACTTGGACCTTTGGCCAGAGGTCAACTTTAGTGCCTTTACAAGTTGCTCTTTTCAGCATGGCACCTTGTCTTATTTATTTAGACAGAATTTCAAGCTGTTTGTTGCCCTTGGTAGAGTGCATGCCATCACAGCTCACAGGAACCTCAAACTCTTGGGCTTAAGGAATTCTCTTGCCTCAGCCTCCCAAGTATCTGGGACTACAGGCGCCCACCACAACGCCCGGCGATTTTTTTTGTTGCAGTTGTCATTGTTGTTTAGCAGGCTCGGGCCAATGTCCAACCTGCCAGCCTCCGTGTAGGTGGCTGACACCCTACCCACTGAGAAATGGGCACCGTCCGTGGCATCCCTTATTAAAGCATGAGATCCACGAGCTCAAAAGAGTCTCTAGTATTACTGAAATCACAGTCTGTTGTAACCCAACCATGAGAACAGTGCCCCATGATTTTTACTCTATTCCTTCGGCAAGTCACATGGTCAGTCTCCAGGTGGGAATACAAGGCAGGGATCTAGCCAAGAGTCCACTTACCATACACCTTATGTGTATGTCTCTGTTGGAAGAGCTCTCAAGAGACTATACATTGCTGCTGTTATAACATTGATCTTGAAAAGTTTAAATATTATAAATTACTACTTATCAATAAAAAGTTGAAATTACCGTTGAACTTTCAAATGTATAAATATTCTTGTGTCTCTATATATTTAATCTGGTACTCTTCAATTGTAAGACATTAGGGCTTCTTTTCCCATTTCTGTAGTTTTAGTGTGATTCATGGTAAAACATGGAAGTTTTATAAAGCTAGAGTTATTTGAAAACTAAAAATATGATTATTTATGATTATTTGTCCATTTTGTCAAAGCAGCTGCAAAGGGGGTCAAGTCCTTAATCTAATGGGCAGTTAATCAATATTATCTTTAAAGTATATATTTATATGAATGTGAGAGCTGTCCTGGGGTATATAATTAAGTGTTTGCACATATTAACAGAAAATGTTACTGTGTATCGCTGTGTACCAGGAACTCTTTTATGTGTGTAATGCTAAATACACAGAAAAGGTCCTATTCTCATGGCTATTCTATCCAAGGCTGATAATGAGACAACTATTGAACAGTTCAAAAGTCAACTGCAGATGGTGATATGAGGAAAGTAAAATAGTTGATAAGAGTGAGCATTGCAGGTCCGTGGGGATCATGGGATATGAGTAGAGACCTATGTGATAGTGTTATGAATATGAATTTGGAACTTTCTAGAAGGAAGGCAAAGAGTTCAGCGACTCTTAAAGTAAAAATCTTATTTACTTGTGGAAGGGAAAGAAGAGCAGTGTGTCTGTACACAGCCGATGGGCGAGTAGTCAAGGTGGGTTTGGAGAATCCATCGTGTCTACTTCATATAGGCTGTGTGAGTAATTTAAGATTTATTCTAATTCGAGGCGGAAGCTATCAGACAGTTCTTTTTTTAAAAAACAATTTTAAGTAAATGTATTTCAGGTTAATGTGAGGGTACAAGCAGCCAGGTTGAAATACTTGATTTTGTTCTGTAGAGTTTGTCTTATGGTTCTGTCCCACACACAAAAGGTGTGCCCACTCCTCACCCTGTACCCATTTAGAAAGAGCACCCCAACCTCCTCCCCCCCACCTCATTACCCTTCACCCAAACTTGAATGAAATGAGTTTTTCTGCTATTTAGACAAGCACCAGATTTCTACTGGCTTCATATTGGTATTGAATACATTGGATATTTTCTTTTCTATATTTTTCTTTTCTATTCTTATATTAGACAGCTCTTCTGTGAAGAATGACAATGGAGATATCTTTGAGGGGAAGTGTTGCTAGTAGAGAGCCCATGTTTTGGAGAGCTATGAAGTAAAGTGAGGTATTTTTTGAAGACAGAATTCTCTAGAGCATTTAATTTAATGATGTGAATGATCCAAGAGAAAATGGTGTTGCAGAAGAGAGGTTGCCAAGTGTAATTCCTAAAAAGGAAGTAATTTGCAGGACAGGTGGAGAAGTTGGGCTTTTCAGAGCACCAGGGTGAAGTTGCTCTTTTTAGCAGGAAGACGAATGGAGTGGACGAGTGTGGGCATACGATATCACTGTAGAAAGATGAGTTTTCTTACGAAGCAAGGGTGATATTGGATTTATAGTAACATTTTCTCATAGTTTGAAATTCTATGAGTCTCAGGTACACTTTTCTTTGATTATGCATTCACTGAGATTCTGTAATTTGTGGGGTAAACATTCCTTTATGCTGTACATTTAAGAAGAGGAAAACTGGATCTAAATTTGTCCTTCTCAAATACAAGAGTGCAGCTATGTGAACAATGAGGAAAATGAACGTGCCCTCTGGTGAATTTTTCATGAAGGAAAATTTTCAGCTTGTTTTGGGATCTTGCTCTTCCTACTACTTGTGTGGAAATATCTTGTTGATCACGATGAGAGACAGGAGAGGCATTCAAACGTCATTAGTTTAAAAAGCTGATATTTGTTGATAGGAGACAATTATCATTAATATTTTCTTTCCTGGGCATCGAAAAATTTTGCCATAGTGTTTTTTTTTCCATTAAATTTAGATTGTAAAGAAAAAATCAAATAAACTATTTAACTTCTAACTTTTTTGTAGAGAAGAAAAACATTTAGAAGTAGTATATATTGAAAAGAAAATGTTACAATTACTTCACGAAAGGGGGAAAAAGACCAATAATAAACTTCATTGCCTAATTTTAGTGCTTCCATTATAACTTGGCCATTCTTGATTACTCATTTTAAGCATTTTGAAGCATTATTCCTTGAAGAAATTAGACAACTGGCCCACCTTGGTTGTCTTTTCCAACACATGAAACTTCTCTTACTATCTGAAACTCATTACTTTTTAATAATGCATTTTATCTGTGTCTCCACTTACAGATCATGAAGTGGAAACATACTGTGTTGGAAAGAAATGCTCTCTATGTCTTCTCTAGGGAAAAAAAGCAGGTTCCAGAAATACCCTGGAAAGGATTGATATGTGTCTATGTTTTCTGTTAGAATAGAAAACCCTCAATTCAGGGTTTCTATTTATATAAATGTTCCCGGTGAGGAAAAGAAAGAGGTGCTATTATCTATCTACTCATGTCTCCATGAAGCTGGACAACCACAGGATGTTATGTGCAGGGATCAATGTACCGCTTTTCTCTTTCTCTCCTCCCCCCATCTGTGTATATGTTAGTGTGTTTCTAAAACATGGTCATTCAGTTTTAGAAACATGTGAAGATGTAGTATAAAAAACAAACATTTAGAAGAGCAACAATAGAAATTAAAAAACAAACAACAGAACCATCAGCAGCACGGAAGTGTTTAGACCGTGATTCCTAACAAATGGAACTGAAGTTCACTTTTGTCTCTGAACTTCCAGGAGGCCAGCAAAAAAGGAAGTGGGATAAACACAATCAATTATCTATTTCATTTTTCAGAAACTCCTCAGAGAAATAAGAACTCCTTTTTACTAAGTTACATAGGAAGTTTCTCTGCTGGAAATGTATCTTATAAGATAAGTTGTAAAATGAATAAGGTCCTCGAAATTGTGACAATGAACTTCCCAGTTCTGTTGAAGTTTGCAACCTTAGAGAAAGGTCAACAGCTAAATGTAAATGATATGCATAGTCAGATAACTCAGTGAAGATGATTCAAGATAAACTAATATGGCCCAAGTACATAGAATTCTCATTATTCACTTTTTTCCTCATTCTTGCCTACAAGTGTCTGCACATTTGTGCTGTCAAATCTAATTACGACTTCACTCAATAAATTCTTCATGATTTAACCTGAATATTTTCAGTCACTGAATTACATTCAGCTGAGAACATTTCAGGTTGACAAACTCAAAAAAAATCAATATTTGTTTATTTTTTTTATTTTTACATATACATGTGTTAATTAGGTTTCCACTTTTTACTTTCACAGAATTTAAAAGGCTTAAAATTCACTAACAATAACAATGTTTAAGATAAAGACTAGAAACAAAAACCACATAAAGAATGAACGAAGATAAATACATTCAGAAAAGAAAACAATTACTGCTTCAAAATATCAAGCAATATTAGTGATAATAATAGCAAGAAAGCAAAGTACACATTGTCAAATAAGACATTATAGAGCGCTTTGACTCGGGCTCAGCATGAAGTCATCATTATCAGTTAACTTCTTATTTTTTCCCCGAAGTCTCAAAAAATAGACAACTAATACCAACAATACCATCATTATTCATTTTGATTGTGGAATAGAGCTTATAAAATTTACAGATGGAGGTATTCTATATTGAATAGTTTGGTAGCCTTGTTTGAAGATCACTCCCAAACATCCTCTATTCCTTATGTTGACCACAAATGTGGTTCTTTCTCACGTTGTGTTAGGTTTTGTCTGTACAATCAAAAAATATGGTAGAAAGGTTGGTGTGTGACTTTTTTGAGGCTTCTGTGTGTTTTCTGTGCCTCTTTCCCAGGGATCATTTGCTCTGAGGGAAACCAGCTGTTGTGTGAGGAAGACACTCAAGCATCTCTGTAAGAGCATGGGACAAGGATCTGGGGACTCCTAGCAATAACTCACCTTGGAAGGTGTTCAAATTAAGTGCTGACATGACTGCAGTTGTAGCCAACATCTTGACAACAACCTCATTAGATTCTCTGAGGTACAACAACCCACCTACTGCCAAATTCCAGATCTACAAAAATCGTGTTGTTTTGAGCTAAGTTTTGCGGTAATCTGAGAGAACTGACTTATCTTCCAGAAAATCTTTCCTAAATATCATTTGTTTCTTCAAGATATGAGACAGAAAGTAGAGAACAGTGCAAGGTTGGACATCTGAAAAAGATTCTCAGTACTGTGCTTGTTCTAAAATATTGGTTAAATGTAGTGCATTTTGTTTTCAAAATGAGTAAAAGCTTAGGAACTTCATGAGTTCTCTCAAAGTAAAGATCATTCAAACCAGCACACCAAGGTGGGTATTACTAATTAATTTAATAATACTGATTTATAGCCTGCTTTCTTCCAGGCATAAAGAATCATCCCGTGCTCTTGTGTGGAATAGTTCTGCAGCTGTTCTACCTTATGGGCAGGTTCTTAGTAGAATAATCAGAGCGATTACTGCAAAAATGTGGGCCATGAAGGGTTGGGCTTGAATGTTATCAATGGTCTTTATTACACTGGAAAAAGTCAATAACACCTCTCACGGATTATCTGATTTTTAACCAACTTGCTTTCTGAGTGCCCCTGCCAGGATTAATTAGGAGCAAACTGTTCTTCTTTATACTGAATGAATTGACTTGCTATATAAAATAATTTGATGTAAACCTGCTGATCTTAAAAACTACCTACCAAAACCAATGCTTTTAGTTTAAGAATGATTATCATGGATCGAGTCCCTTTTTTTTTTTTTTTGGTTGCATACCTTATATAAAAAGAAAACTTTTTTGAATGATGAGGAAAAAATATTTGCTTGTACATTGTTTAGTGAACAAAATGTAGGCATGTTCTAACTCTCACATGAGGAGTTAATACAATGAAAGTGGACCTGGCGCCTGTGGCTCAATGGGCTAAGGCGCCAGCCACGTACACCTGAGCTGGTGGGTTCGAATCCAGCCTGGACCTGCCAAACAGTGATGACGGCTGCAACCAAAAAATGGCCGGGCGTTGTGGCAGGTGCCTGTAGTCCCAGCTACTTGGGAGGCAGAGGTAGGAGACTCTCTTGAGCCCAGGAATTGGAGGTTGCCGCGAGCTGTGATGCCACAGCACTCCATCCAGGGTGACAGCTTGAGGCTCTGTCTCAAAAAAAAAAAAAAAAAAAAAATACAATGAAAGTGTGTAGTAGTAGTTTCTGATAGTTTCCACTTGGAAAATAATAGATAATGATATCTATTGATAGCATCTATTATTTTCCACTAGATAATGGACAGAAATAAGACATTATTGTTTTAAAACTCCATGTCACATGATCAAACGTGCAAATGCCCACATTTTCAGAAGTTAGAACTAAAATTTCTGATGCAAGCCTGGTTCCATGAGTGTGACCATGTGGTGGCATCCACACCCTCCTGTCCCAGTACTGATGACATCTTCTCTACCACCAGCTTCAATGTCTGCAGCTCACTGAAAATTATTCATAATTATTCTGTCAAATCTCCAATTTTCCCCTAGATGTATGGTAGCTACTAAAAAGAGCATCAAGGCAGAAAGAATTTAAAGCATTTCAGCAATTTACTACCACTGAGCCACAGGTTTTTCACATCAGCAGAATTTTCCTGATTATGGAAAATTGCTTTGTTTATGATTGAAAGGTTTACCACTATTTACATTTTTTGGAGGGGGAGGGAACAAGGACAAAGTGTTAATAGAGGCTTCCAAACTTCTAAATAAAGTTCATTATATTCTTTGCCCTCACAGTCAACTTTCATAATCAGAAACTTGAAAATACGTATAATTTTTAATCATTGGGATTTAGCTGAATAACAAAAATTAATGAAGGTTATTATTGCACACACTTGGGGAATGTTATGAATGTTTGGCAATTGGCAATACTTACATAAGGATTAATACATGTTTAAGAAAATTCTATATATTTATTTTTGCAAAATTCACTTTTCTTGGTTTTGGCTCATCAAAAGTACTAATGTTATTATTGTCACTGTTAAAGCTAACATGACATACATCATGATATTTACAACTTCATAAAAAACGTAGATTGATATATTCATTCTTCAATTTTTCTTTCAACATTTTATTGCAGATTGTTTGTTTTTTCATAGAGATACTTTATCATCCTCGGTAGAGTGCTGTGGCGTCACAGCTCACAGCAACCTCCAGCTCCTGGGCTTAGGCGATTCTCTTGCCTCAGCCTCCCGAGTAGCTGGGACTACAGGCATCCGCCACAACACCCGGCTATTTTTTTGTTGCAGTTTGGCCAGGGCCGGGTTTGAACCCACCACCTTTGGTATACAGGGCTGGCACCCTACCCACTGAGCCATAGGCACTGCCCTATTGCAGATTGTTTTATAATGAAGTGACTTCTGTAGTAAAATTATCCTATAGAGTATTTTTGTGATCGTTTTTACATGAATCTTCTCTTAGCTAAGGAAATTATTCTACTTGTTTATTGTTCTTTCATAATTGGAATATCATTTTTGCTGCACATTTCATATGTAGTGGGTTTTTCTCAGTAGAAGAGAATTATCTTTAAACTTTTTTTTTTTAAATAATTTTATTGAATCATAATTATGTACATTGGTGCAATCACAGGGCACGATTCATATACATTCAGAAATATTTTGATCATACTGTTACCGATATCCTTCATGGCAATCCAATGTACTCAGCCCTAATATGAAGCTAATTTATAGCTTTCATATGAAGGCTAAAACCCAATTATAGCACAGGAATACAGGGATATCTTTAAACTTTTAAAGTTAAACAGTCAAACTTAAGATGTTTCAATTTCTTAAATAAAAATTGTAAACAATGCTAGTATATAGCAATAATTCATTCAAAAACTGAAAAATAAATTAATTTTACATTTTGGGAAAATACTACAATTAGGATTACTTCTTGGTTTGAGAATCTTCAAAGAGATTTGAATGAGATTCTCCCTCTAAACTTTGTGCATCTTACAGCAAGTCTAAACGAAGCTGAATTTCCTTCATAGAATTAACATAAGTCTTTTGAATATAGTAAAAGCTGTTCTATCAGGGATACAGTGATATTTCACTGAGGTTTTACTTTGCATTTCAACGATAATTGGACCATTTTTCCATGTGTGTTGGCCATTTGTCTATCTTCTTTAGAAAAGCTTCTGTTTGTGTCTTTGGTGACTCTTCAATGGGGTTGTTTTATTTATTTATTTATTTATTTATTTTTGAGACAGAGCCTCAAGCTGTCACCCTGGATAGAGTGCTGTGGCATCACAGCTCACAGCAACCTCCAATTCCTGGGCTCGAGCGGGTCTCCTGCCTCCATCTCCCAAGCAGCTGGGACTACAAGTGCCCGCCACAACACCCGGCCATTTTTTGTTTGCAGCCGTCATTGTTGTTTGGCGGGCCCAGCCTGGATTCGAACCTGCCAGCTCAGGTGTACCATGGCTGGCGCCCTAGCCTGCTGAGCCCCAGGTGCCGAGCCAGGGTTGTTTTATTTTTCTTCCTGATTTGTTTGAGTTCTTTGTAGATTCTGGATTTTAGCTATCTATCCAATGTATAGTTTTTTATTATTTTCTCTCCTGTGAATTGTATATTTTTTTCTTCTTATTGTTACCTTTGCTATGCAGACCCTTTTCAGTTTAATTAACTCTATTATCCTAAATGAAGTATGTAAAGAATGGAAAAACAAACACCGCATGTACTTGCTATTAAATTGGAACTAATCCATGATTGTGTATAGGTACAGAGGGAGATAAACTCAGTGGAAATCAATCAGGGGCTGGAGCAGGGAGGGGATGGGTGCAAACCTACCAGATGGGTGTTGTGAAGTCTACATGGGTGGTGGGCACACTTAGAACCCTCGCTTAAGCATTACAGACACTTGGACACTTTTACATTCCATCAGACTATCAAGGACATGTTTTGGGTGTCAATGGTCCTTCTCCTGTTTTCTCTTCTCTTTCTCTTATTGACCTGAACCCCTTGGATTTGGGGCCTCTTCTTTTCTTTCCCCATGAATTCTTTATTTTCATCTGAGCTTCTGGTTTAAATTTCTAGACAACACATTTCATCTTCTTTAGAGTAAGAGATTCACGAAAACAACACATTTTCCCTAGCTCCAGAGTAAAACAGATCCTGGATGTTAATTTTTCCTTTGTTGGCGCAATAGAAATGATTCCAAATGTCTATTATTATCATTAAAGAGTCTTGAATTTCTTTCCGATATCAACTAATCTTTTCTATTATCTTAAGGGATTTTGGATCACAGCTCCTAGAAAGTGGTGGTGAAAAGTCCCACCCTAGAATGGAGAGAGAGATCAGAAAATTCTATTCATACATTATAGATAGATAGATAGAGATATATGTGTGGTATGTACACACACACACATATAGACTCGTGTGTGTATGTGGAGTTTAAGTCTGGTAGACTTGTTGAGAACAATAGAAAAAAATGCCTGCAAAACATCTCGTATAAAATATATATTTAACCAGTTATGGCTATGAGCTGTGATAAGTTCTACTGTTTTTTAAATTTCATGTTATGGTGAAGATGTAAACAACTAGTCATAATTTTTGAATTGGTTAGGTAGAGTTCCTCTTGTAGTTGTTTCCCACACCAAAATGGTGTATCATACACCCCTATTTGCACCCCTTAAAGCGGGAGCACCCCAATCCTCCCTTCTACCCTCTCCCACATTCTCCTCCTCCCCCAACTTGAATAGGATTAAATTTTTTCCTATGCAGGCCCGTGTTAGATTCTCTCCTGGCTTTATAATAAAATTGAGTACATTGGGTATGTGCTTTTCCATTGTTGAGTTTTGGGGGCAAAACATGATTGTAAGAGGGTCTTTTCCTAACAAATGCAACCAGTGTAACATGGTTTCTTGTACCCTGAATGAATCCCCAACAATAAAAAAAAAAAAAAGAAAAAAAATTAAAATCAAACTTAAAAAAAAAAAAGAAGAATGTGTTTCAACTCCATCCAGGTATAAGTTTTACTTTAAGTCCCAGGATCATACTAATGATATTATGTATTTTATTTTTACTATCTTCAAGTTAAGGTATTCTTTGACAAAGTAATATTTGCAAGATATTGTGCCTCATTTGATAAGCTCTTCTTCTTCCAACCATTGATTTCATTTTCCCAACTTCCAATGTTTATTTTTTTAGTGAGTTGAAAACTGAAATAATTTTAAATAAAAATTTTCTCTTTAAAATGTATTGGGCTTTACTTAAGTTGGGCTTTAAAAAAGAATACCAAGTAAGGACTAAATTTCACCTGGTAAGCCAACATTGGTGACAATAATCTTGAAAGAAGATTCTGTATTCATATATAGACTTAGATAGTGTGAGGAAAAAAAAAATTCACCTCTACCAAGGGCGCCAAGGAAGTTCTAGCAAAGTCCGACTTGTCAGGTATAACTTAACTTAACGCCCCAATATGCTTCACGGTAGGTGTCTTGAACTCCGCGTCAATCAAACTTCTCAATGATTAAAAGCAAAGCATTATTTCTTTCTGTGATACATAATAACTGTGACTTGGTGAGGTGGCATAGGCATCTCTGCTCACGTGCAAAATCAGGTACTGAGATCTCCATGACGGGCATACGGGAGTGGGATCAATCATGTTCCGTATTTCAATGTTTTCTACTTAAAACTGACACTTAGCGTTTCTCCTCGTACTTCATTGGCTCAACCAGTAATGATTGACTTTGAAGAGCTGGAGAGGTCTCCATAGGAGGTCTGACAATTGAGTTCGTGAACTTGCCAGAGTGCACTTACGTTGGCAGCACTGTACAAGGTTTCCTAACGCTGGTCTACCAATATCTCACAGTTGTGTTCATGTCTCCTGTGGTGTTCATTATCATTGTGTGTTTTTGTGTGCTGTCACGAGAATGTTAGAGCTTGAATCAGAGCAATGAACAAAAGTCAGATTTCTTGTTAAACTTGACAAGAGAGGAAGTGAAAGTTTCTGGGGATCATGTGATGAAGAAAATGGCAGTGTTCAAATGGATTAAATGTTTCTCCGAGGGGAGAGAAAGTCTCACTGATGAAGAGTGATCAGGGCAGCCAGTGACAAACACAACTGATGAAAACATTGCAACAATTCATCCAATTGTGTGTCACAATCACTGGCTGTCTGTGAGGAGCATAGCAGACCAGATAAACATCAATCCAGAAACCAGCAAATCTTAACTGAAAATCTGGCATGAGAAAGAGGTGACTCTCAGGTCACGACAATGCACCAGCTCACATGGCTCTGTCTGTGAGGGAGTGTTTAGCCAGAAAACAAGTAATTGTATTGGGACACCGCCCTACTTGCCTTATCTATCTTCCCTGTGACTTTGATCTTTACTCGAATAAAGGAAATATTGAAAGGAAGACATTTTGATGACATCCAGGACATCAAGGGTAATAAAATGACAGCTGTGATGGCCATTCAAGAAATAGAATTCCAAAATTGCTTTGCAGAGTGGACTAGACTCTGGTGTCAGTGCACAGCTTTCCAGAGGGAGTGCTTCCAAAGTGACCCGGATGGTATTTAGCAGTGAGCGATGTAGCACTTTTGCTGGGCTGAGAGCATGAACTTCATTGTCAGGCCTGTATGCTAGGAGCAAAAGAAATGGCTTCATGGCTAAACAATTTCTAGTATCTACATCACAAAATAGTGACTTTTCTTTATTCTTTTTATTATTATTATTTTTTTTTTTTGTAGAGACAGAGTCTCACTTTATTGCCCTTGGTAGAGTGCTGCGACATCACAGCTCACAGCAACCTCCAGCTCTTGGGCTTAGGCGATTCTCTTGCCTCAGCCTCCCGAGTAGCTGGGACAGGAACCCACCACAAAGCCAGCCTATTTTTCTGTTGCAGTTTTGCCGGGGCCGGGTTTGAACCCGCCACCCTGAGTATATGGGACCTCATCGATAAGCCACAGGTGCTGCCCAGCATAATGGCTTTTCAAAGGTCTCTTTTCAACTATTATCCGATAGTTGTAGTTATCTAACATGTGTTATTTAGATTAGTGAAACATTTCTATATTTTGTTAAGTAAAAGTTATAATTATCCTTCATATGAAAGCTATAAATTAGCTTCATATTAGGGCTGAATACATTGGATACTTTTTTTTCGATTCTTAAGATACTTTGCTAAGAAGAATATGTTCCAGCTCCATCCATGTAAACACAAAAGAGGTAAAGTCTCCGTCTTTCTTTAAGGCTGCATAGTATTCCATGGTATACATGTACCACAATTTATTAATCCATTTGTGGGTCGATGGGCATTTGGGCTTCTTCCACGACTTAGCAATTATGAATTGGGCTGCAATAAACATTCTGGTACAAATATCTTTATTA
>CAUYON010050042.1:0-36793 GCA_963573935.1 Arctocebus calabarensis
TCTGGTGGTCACAAACACACTTAATCTATAATCTATAGCTTTTTCCCATTACCTAACTTCTTCTAACTATAATTAACTAGCGGAAAAGCATTCACTCTACAAATCAACACAATACTTTCTGTTTTTACATTCTTCTTAGACCTGCATCATCTTTTGAATATAGGCTCTAAATAAAGATCATAAAGAGCTGCAGGGGAGTCTGGTGAATGAAACCCCTCAAGCACACACTTAGTTAACCCAAATGGATTTATGACTTTGTTTTTCTACAGAGCAGAAATCGTTAGGCCCCAAGACATTATGTACAGACAAACATATGTCATCCTCTGATCCGTTTCACCAGGGGTGGGGTTGTCGGCCCCTAAGCACCTGGGCTTAACGGAAGCATACTTTACTGTTTTTATGGACTTTTACCTCCGAACAAACAGCCTCTGTGTGTGCACTTCAGGGGGAGCCCAGCTTTCTTGCTTCTGTATTAGCAAGAGCCATTTTAACCCATTAAAGGCTTGCCTTTGTGTGGCTTCTGTAGGGTGGTCTTCTAACCCTACAACGTGTTTCTTTTCAGAACTTTAAACATGTCAGACTCTTGGTTAACATTTCCTAGGTCCAGACAGAGAAAGAACTGGGACCCTACATGTAAATCCTTCTCACAAAAGACAATTCTGCTGACCCCCTGACAGCCATCTCAAAATAAGCAAATAAACATATTTTGCAGCAAAATATTTTTATGCCCTTCAAAACTGTTACATGGTAGGTAAGAGGAAGCCTTTCTGGGCAGTGGATGTGTTCATGTCTTGAATGTGGAGCTGGTTTTACTAGTATGCACATCTGTTGAAGCTTAGCCAGGCTATCATATTCAAGTATTCTAGAAATATGTTTTTTTTTTAAAAAAAACAAATATATTAGGTATGTAAATAAGTACAATAAAGTGAGATAAAAAAGAATGATAAATGCAGGATTCAGGATCAATTTACTAAGGGAATTGGTTAATGGGTGGGTTATATGGTTAAATATAGGTAATTGTCAAGGCCATAAATATTGTTTTCAGTGGTGGATTTGAATGTACCTAGTCTATTTAAAAAATACTAATACTAAAGTTTTATTGGTTTTTGCATCAATATTTAGCTTGTTTCATAGGCCACTAATTATGATTAATTTCTTCATTTGAGGTTCCTTTAAAGAAAAACGATCAGATTTCAAATGGAATATTTTATCTCAGATTATTTTCGATATAATTTGTGTGTTCACACGAAAACAAAGCCATCTTCACAATCACTTATCCACCTTTTATAAAAGAAAATCTCATAGGTAACTTGTTATCAAGCCATTTATGAACAATGCTAAGAAAAATGGAAGACGGTTTTCCTGCCTGTGGAAAGTGGTGGCCACATGGGGGCAGCATTGAGCAAGCAGTGCTGCTTTGTTTTAAGGTTAATGGTTTATTGTGGAAGTTGAGTAAATCATTGAGATATAAATTACACTTTAGTAGGATGGGTTAGTTTCTGTAGCCATTTATGTCTCTCCTGATTCATACGCAGGTGGAAACAATCCAGAGAGCTTTTTAGTCACTCAAATCTATAGAATTATGTATTTTTGAGCAGTTTCTATCACAAACTTGTATCATCCAACTAGAGATGATTTACTTCTCCTATCTTCAAATTCAGGAATTTCTTGAACTCTAATAGTTATTTCTTTTCTTTTTCTTTTGCTATGATATATTTATCTGGTTTTGAGTATATTTCAGCTTTGAAATGCTAACAAAGTGTTTACCAAATAAAAGGCCCTTTGAAAAATGGGTATTTGTAGAAAGTCTTTTAAAAGATCTATTTTATAGGTCTCTGACGCTCTTTATTCATTTACCATAACAACAAATATTGACCTGGAACTCAATCTGTATGCATATAACTCTGTGGTAGGCCACAGAAACAATCTGAAACTGAGTTACTGTCCTTAGGAAGTCTGGGAGAGAGGTCCCCAAAGCGCCTCTTTTTTCCCCAAGTGTGTCTAAAATATGCACCTTAGAATAGACACGGTCACTGAGCTGAGTGTTTCTTCTGTAGAGAAAGCACAGTTTTGAGAGCAATATGATGTGTAGTGCCTAGGAAACCAAGGGCTTTCTGTCTTCAACACTGCTTATCAGAATACGCTGATTTTATGATCTCCAGGAACTCTTTAGCTCACTCAAAAGAATATCATGGGGCAAAGGTTCGCCACTTTTGTGTAATGTGTAGGTTCCAACTTCGTTACATTTTTTTTTTTACATCCTGTGTAGTAAGCCTGTTAGGGGACATCGTGGGCAGTTTTTGTGGCTCTAGGAGAGGGAAGCTAAGGGAAGGGAGGAGAGTCAGGTCCACCCAACCCTTTCTGCCTAGAGAACACCTCCCACTCCACCTCTAAGCTCATTGTATCCCCCAATTTGGTGGTGGAGTAGCTTGGTGAGATCAGAGTCACTTCTAATTCCTTTTCTGGCCCCTCACCCTGGATGATGAAAAAACACTTAAATGATGTTGGGCAAGTGGTAGGTACCTGGTGAATATTTTCTGTCTTGAAATCTTGATGTAGAACCCAGAGGGTATAAATTAATTATTTATTGGCTTGAAAACAGGAAATGCAGCTTCCAGTAGTATCACTCTCATTTACTTCTAGAAAATAAATAACCTATCAAGAGACTATAGCTAACTAGTTCCATTAGGCTGACATTATTTCCTTTAGAATGAAAATTCCAGAGAATAAGAATTTTGTCCATGTGCCTCACTGATATGTCCTTAACCCCTACTGGGCACTCCACGTTGGGGTTCCAGGTCGCTGTCTGTGTCTTTGATTATTGGTATGCTCCTGTCAGAACAAAGACCAGACACCCTAAAAATAAGGGAAGTGAGAAGCAGGTTTTATTGAAGAAGAGAAAGATAGGTTTGCAGACAAGAGCAGGATACCTATCTTTCCCTTCTTATGGTCTGGGGTTCTGTTGTATACTGTCAGGGTTGGGCCCTCTTCATGGTTCAGAGGTGACCTTGGAACCATAGGGTCTGACTGTGCTGCAGACGTCCCAGGAGCCTCTTTGAAAGGCCATTGGCGGGGGTGGGGGTGTATGTGACCCGACATGTAGACTTAAGCTAACGACATGGTAATTAGCCGTGAGGTTGTTCCAGGTCATGTTCCAGACTCCCCGCGCCTGTGTGCAGGGAGCCCTCTGCATCTCTCTGCGGTTGCCACACGAAGTTTTGGCTGGTGGGTTGGTAGGGTGTCCCATCCTCTCCCAGGTGTGGGGAGTCCCGGGGGACAGGATGAACCTAGGGCAGGGCCCACCCCTAGGAGAGCCAGAATCCTGTCTACCTACCTAACAATGGCAGATTTTCAGTAAATCTTTGCCCAGTTTTCTAGGGCAGTGTCTGCAGGCTCCGAGTGTGGACCCTACCTATTAGTGTAAAGCTTTGTCTGTAACCTTTTCATTTTTCAAATACCGACTGGAAGAAATAAATGCGCAACAAAAAACATGAGTCTGTTACCTTATATTTATAGTGGGGGCATAATAGGAGCAGATATCCAATAGTGTAGATGCAAAGCTATCGACAAAATATTTCAATGAAACCCACCTTTGTTTTTTCTTTATATTTTTGAAAGAACAGTGTCAGAGATTTAGAGTAATTAGTTATCTTTTCCTTATGGTATCCCATTCTTCTAATTACTTCCAGTAGTCCACTAATTTTGTCTCAGTTTCTTCATCTGCAAGTTAGGATTAATAGCAGTCATTTATTAGATAATAATAATATATTCTGGGCATTTCCTTTGTGTGATGGTACATCAGCAAAAGAGAAAAAAAGGACAGAAATTCCTGCCCTTGTGGATTGTAACAGGGGAAATAGGCAATGAAAAATAAACAAGATAAATAAAAACTTGTAATTATTAGAAGTCAATGTGCTATGGAAAAAAAGAGAAAGTAGAGAATAGTAAGACAGATCAGGATGTTGAGGGACAAGTGGTTTTTGTATCTCTACCCTAAAAATTTTCTTTTATAAAGAAAAATGAAAAGAATGGTACAATAAACATTCATATGCCTTCAAACTAGATTCTGTAGTTTAGATTTTTCTGTATTTGCTCTGTCATCTGTCTATCCATGTGTTCATCCATCAATTTATCTAATTTTTTGAAGCATCTGAAAGTCAGCATATTTAATGTACCCCTAAAACTTCAGTGTGTGTGTCATCAGCTGGCGTTCAGTATGTATGTTTTTATGTGAAACATAATGAATTGAAACTCACACATCTTAAAGTATACTGTCCATACATTTTTGGGAAAAGCTTTCCAGGCATATCAGAAAAATGGAAGCTCTCATGTAATTGAATCTTCTATGAAAACACACAACATTTTCATCAACTGGAAAGTTTCCTCATCCCTTTTCCCTGTCAGTTCCCATCCCCACTTCCATCTTTATCCTCAGGCAGACACTGTTCTGATTTTTTTTTTTTTTTTTGCTGTTTTTGGCCGGGACTGGGTTTGAACCCACCACCTCCACCACATGTGGCCAGTGTCCTACTCCTTTGAGCCACAGGTGCCTCCCTGTTCTGATTTTTTTTCATATGCATTGAAATATGCACTGTCCATTTGATAATTTTTCTCTGTAAAGTGTCTGTTTAAGTATTTAGCTCATTTTAAGAAATTACTTACCTTTCAATGATCAGCTTTGAGAGTATTCCTTATATCTAAACACAAATTCTTTGTCAGACATAGATTTTGCAAATGTTTTCTCCCTCCTTTGGCTAACCTGTCCATTTTATTAAGGGTGCCTTTTGGTGAGCATACAAGTTTTATTTACCAGGTGTTTTCTTTATTCTTTGTGTGTTTTGTGGTCTTCCTAAGAAATCTCTACCTACACCCAGTGCACAAGTGAAGTTTTATTTACCAGAAACAAGGTGAAGTTTGATTCACTAGTTGTTTTCTTTATTCTTTGTGTGTTTTGTGGTCTTCCTAAGAAATCTCTACCTATACCCAGAACACAAGTGAAGTTTTATTTATCAGAAATAAGGTGAAGTTTGGTTTACCAGTTGTTTTCTTTATTGTTTCTGTGTTTTGTGGTCTTCCTAAGAAATCTATCTACACCCAGAACACAAAGATATTCTTTCAAGTTTTCACCATGAAACCATATAGTTTTGGCTTTTATGTTTTATAATCAATTTCAGTTAATTTCTGTACATTATGAAGTAGGGATCATGATTAGTTTTTTTCTCCCTGTATGGCTGTCCAACTGTTCAAGTACTATTTGTGGACAAAGATATTCTTTTCCCATTGAATTGCTGTGGCACTTTTGCCGAAGTTCAAATGTCTCTGTAAGTGTGAATCTAAAGCTGGGCTCTGTTCTGTTCCATTGATATATTTGTATATTCTTATGCCGGAACCACACTGTTTTGATTATTGTAGCTTTGTAGTAAGTCTTGCAATTAGGTATTATAATTCTTCTAACCCTGTTCATTTCCAAGATTGCTATGAATATTCTAAATCTTTTACATCTCCATACACATTTAGAATCTAACCAAAGACCTTGGAGGATTATGACTGAGATTGCAGTCAATCTGTTGATCAATTTGGGAGAATTGACAACTAACATTAATGAAACTTCCAGTCTGGGAACATGGCATGTTGTCCATTTATTAAGGTCATTTGTCAGCAGTTTTTTTGGTTCTTATAATAGAAGTCTTCCTCAAATTTTAAAAATTTATTTGTAAGCATTTTATGATTTATCAGCTCATGTAAATAATACCTGTACTCTTGAAATTTTATTTTCTGATAGTTGCTGCTTGTACTCATATACAGAAATACAATTGGTTTGGGGTATTGGCTCTATAATCTGTCATCCTGCCAGATTGAGGAGTTGATTAGTTCTAGCGATTGCTTTGTGGATTCATTAGGCTATTCTGCACAAGTCAGCAGTCTGGGAACAGAGTTTTACTTCTTTGTTTGTGATCTCTGTGCTCTTTTTTCTTTTCCTTATCTTATTATATTGACTAGCATCTCCAACAAAACATTAACTAAAAATGGTAGAAGTGGACTTTCTTCAGATCTTAAGTGAAAAAGTTTCAGTATTTCACTGTTAAGTGTGTTTTTAACTGTAAATCTTTTTGTAAACACCTGTATTAGATTGAGGACTTCAAGCTTTGTTTTTCTGTTGGTGAGCCACAGCTACCGTCTCTGTTCAATTCTCTCAGCCTTACATGGGCTTCTTAGAGTTTACTTCCAGTGTGTGGTTTGGGGGGTCAATCAGAGATTTGGGCAGAATTTATATACAATACTTAGGTTTCCTCTTTTCCTGTGGATTTATCCTTTCTTAAACATAGTGTTTCAATTGTCAACTATGGCAATATCCCCAAATTTCATCATTTGGTTCCTTAAGCAAGTACACTGCAGGTTTATATCCAAATTCTATCTGTTCTGTGGCTAGAAAGGTCTCCAAAATGGGAAAGTCTTTCAGACTATTACTTTTTTTCAGATGTCCATTATTTTAGCAACTTCAATTTTTTTGGACAGTTTTTTTTAAAAAATAACTTTCCCAGAGTTTGCAGTTGTTTTCTGTGAGTAGTTTGATCCAATATGAGTTCCTTTACCATTTTATTAGTGGAATCTACGTTTTTATATAGAGTGGTCAGAATAGTTCTTATCAAAAATGTGGCATTTAAGAAAACATCTGAAAGAAGCGAAGGATTTAGCTAAGAGGACAATTTGAGGATGGGGGGAAGACTTGGAGGCAGACCCAAAGCTATAGCCAATGTGGAAAAATGCCTGATGTTTTTGAGAAACAGCAAGGAGACCAGTGTGATCTGCATAGACTGAGAACAGCCAGTTATGAGGTCAGATAGATAACTAGGGTATTAGAGCAGTGCAAGTCATGAACACTTTTTCTTTTGCCATTATAAGGTAAATAGCATTGCTGAGTTTTCAGGAAAAGAGTGTGTGATTAAACATTTTAAAACACAACCGTATTGCCATTTTGTGAATAGATTGTATGGGTGCAAATGTGTAAGCAGGGAACTAAGTTGGAGTTTGTTTCAAGAATTCATAGGAAGGATAATGTCCCCAGACTAGTATAGTATTAGGGTGAGGCCAGTGAAATGCTAGATATGCTGTGAATGGAGAACCAATAGATTTTCCAATGGGCGCTGGATGTGAGAGAAAGAGAGGTGACATCAGGTTTTTTTGCAAGAAGGATGAGATTAGCATTCATTGGGATGGAGGACCTGTAAGGAGAGTCAGTTTTTTTTTGTTTTGTTGCAGTTTGGCTGGGGCTGGGTTTGAATCCGCCACCCTCAGTATATGGGGCTGGTACCCTACTCACTGAGCCACTGGTGCTGCCCCCAGGAGTAGAGTCAGTTTAATAAGACAAGGTGTGTTTTAATAAGACAAGGTGTGTTATTAAGTCTTTAATAAGAATGTAAAAGACTCACATTCTAAATGAGAGAGATTGACATAATCAACTGACTGAACAAAGGTGCTAAGTAACTTTTATAGCATTTTCATGGAAGAGCATAGAAGAAAAATTATGATTTCAGTTGGTGGTAAGGAAATAGGTAGAAATCGATCAATGTATTGAAGACTGAATAGGATGAGAAAAAACTGAGAAGAAGGGAATTATTAGTGAAAACATCTTCATGAGTAATAGACTCAGTCTAGTGTGGCTAGAATGGAGGGTATATGGTGACAATGCCAGCAGTCTCCGGGTTATAAATGAGATAGGTTCTGTAGGTTGGTTTTTAAGTCAAATTTATATGTAAGGTGGAATAAGTACATTTACCTGTTACCTATTATAGCACCAACTCATAAATACAAGTTGTATTATCAGTCAGATGTTTGTAACTCAGGTGCTGCCAGACTGCCTATAATTGGAAAAGGGACAGAGAACGCAGAGAAGGGTCTGTAGGAAAATAGTAGGATGGAGCTAAAATGTACACTGTTTACTATGCCCATGAACTTGCACTTATCTAGCAGGCCTGGGGAAAGTGGAGGAGGTATTTTTAAATAGTAATGTTGTAAAAATCCTTAGGCAGAAAATATAAGCCAATAATTTATTTTTTTCTTGTTGTTTTCTGTTCATTGTCTAGAGGCAATTAAATCTTTTATAAACAAATCACAAAAATGTCTGTTCAGTGCAGTTCTGTGACACGGCCCTTACAGGTATCCTCTGAGCTGCTGGGACGGGAGCACGTCCTCTGAGCTGTTGGGAAGGGAGCACATCCTCTGAGCTGCTGGGACGGGAACACGTCCTCTGAGCTGTTGGGATGGGAGCACGTCCTCTGAGCTGCTGGGATGGGAGCACGTCCTCCGAGCTGCTGGGAAGGGAGCACGTCCTCTGAGCTGTTGGGACGGGAGCACGTCCTCTGAGCTGTTGGGACTGGAGCACGTCCTCTGAGCTGTTGGGACGGGAGCACGTCCTCTGAGCTGTTGGGATGGGAGCACGTCCTCTGAGCTGCTGGGATGGGAGCACGTCCTCTGAGCTGCTGGGAAGGGAGCACGTCCTCTGAGCTGCTGGGAAGGGAGCACGTCCTCTGAGCTGTTGGGACTGGAGCACGTCCTCTGAGCTGTTGGGACAGGAGCACGTCCTCTGAGCTGTTGGGAAGGGAGCATGTCCTCTGAACTGTTGGGACGGGAGCACGTCCTCTGAGCTGTTGGGACGGGAACACGTCCTCTGAGCTGTTGGGATGGGAGCACGTCCTCTGAGCTGTTGGGAAGGGAGCACGTCCTCTGAGCTGTTGGGACGGGAGCACTTCCTCTGAGCTGTTGGGACGGGAGCACGTCCTCTGAGCTGCTGGGAAGGGAGCACGTCCTCTGAGCTGTTAGGACGGGAGCACGTCCTCTGAGCTGCTGGGATGGGAGCACGTCCTCTGAGCTGTTCGGACGGGAGCACGTCCTCTGAGCTGCTGGGATGGGAGCACATCCTCTGAGCTGTTGGGACGGGAACACGTCCTCTGAGCTGTTGGGACGGGAACACGTCCTCTGAGCTGTTGGGATGGGAGCACGTCCTCTGGGCTGCTGGGACGGGAGCATGTCCTCTGAGCTGTTGGGACAGGAACACGTCCTTTGAGCTGCTGGGACTGGAGCACGTCCTCTGAGCTGTTGGGACGGGAACACGTCTTCTGAGGTGTTTCAGTGCAGTGAAAATTTGGTGACTTTCTTTTCCTGGTGTGATTTACTGACTTCTCATGATCTTAAATAGAAGTGGGGGGAAACACAAACAATGTGAATAATGCCAGTCCTCTGATTCATTTGGGGAAGACATTAAATGGTTTGTTGTTTGTCAGTGCATTTTGTGAATCGAAATGTTTTAAAACTGTTGTGAGAAAATTGATGCTATTGAGTCTCCCAATTGCTTTTTCTTTTTAAGTCATGTGCCCCAAGGGTCAGCCCTCAGGAGACTTTTCATAAGTATCAATTTAAAGCATGAAATGTATTTATTTACCTTACTCATATAATAAAAGGAGGTAGTATTAGTTATAAAACATTTTGTGCTTTTTATGTAGTGCTCAGACATGGATTATTTAATCTAGGAATAAAGATTGTATTTGGGGTTCTAGAAAAAAACAGCACATTCTTGGGATATTTTAGGGTTAATAAATGTCATTAGTTGGGGGAAAGCCTCTGTAGTTTTAATTTTTCAATGGTGTTTAAAATGATTAATATTTATTAGGACTTCTGTATGATAGAGAAGGAAAAACTGGTTTTAGAGCAAAAAGCTATGGATCTGAATTTTGAGTTCTCTCAGTAATGATTTGAGATTTGCTCATTCTCAGGCTTTTTTAGCTTGTCTTTAAAATGGGGATGATAATACCTTTTTCTCCCTTTGTCCCTTGTAACTGTGAAGATCAAAGGAGAAATTGATGTGAAGGTCACATAATCATTGTAAAGCACTATTTAAATGTAAGATATACTAATTCAGATTATTCCTATACATTGTACACTGCCTAAATGCAAAATAGATTTCTGCTGGCAAAGGTTGGATGTCAGATTTAACCCACTGCTGATATAACAGAGAATTACATATAAATGATATATGGTCTTCTTAATTTTTATGATCTTCACATTTTTCATCTGCTCATATGAGACTCTTTTCCTTTTTGTCTGAATAAGCTCAGTTTTCATGAATCCTCTCTGCTAACCGTCTTGTCTGTCCATACATCTATCTTTTAAACTATGAATTAATATTTAAGTAGCTTAAGACAAAATTGTTCTGAAATGGTGATCTGCCTTATCATCTGAGTTGAAGTTTAGAAAATACACAAGAAGACAGGTCTCTAATCACTAGTCTCTAGTTCTGGCTCCCAAATTTTCAGGTGTTTACATTTCTTCTTGTATATTCCAGCTGCTGCGTAAGGTGCCCTGTTTATTGGCAGCTGCTGTGTGATTTTCGGTGGATGGGAGAACACGCCCCACTAGATGGCGAGACTCAGTGTAGCTGAGCCTTGTCGGAGAAGGGAAGGCTCTTAAAATCTGCGCATAGGCCTTGCTGAGTTATTTTGATCTGTGGCTCAGCCCATCTGTGTTTGTATGTTAGCCAGGTTTTTGAACTTGCACTGGAACTAATTTGAGCCCTAGCTAAAAGTGGAGATTTTCAAATGCAGTTATTTTTCTTTTTCTTTATAAAGGTTCTGATTTCATTGTGGATAATATTGATGCCATAAAGCTTCTGCAGGAGTGGCAGGTGCCTGAAAAATGACTTGTACTCATCATCACTATAATTGTCATCATTCAGATTTTTCTTAAAAAGGAACCACTATTTTTGTCCTTAGGTCACACATTAAAGATACAATTTTTAAAACAATTTTACTAGAATCTTTATAGTGATCTAGCTTCAGAGGAAACAGATTTACTCTACTGAAACATTAAAAAATGAAAGCAGTTATTGAAAGTGAAAGACTGTTGATTGGGGAAACATTCCAAAGACCCAGTTTCTGTTTAAATATGATTCCCTTTATATATTTAAAAGATTGTGGTAGTCTAATGATGGCAAATTCAATCTATTTAGAGTGAGGTAGCAGTGCTCATTTTTGGAATACAAAAGATAAAAGACACAAGGTGTAGCTCTTTGAGAAGTTTGAACTTACACTTTGATGTTTTAAAATAATTATGTCTAAATGGCATCCATTGTATAATAGACAAAGAAACTTATTACACATATCAACATACTAGGCAGATGGGTTTCCAGTATATTAGGAATGTAGGTACACAGGTTAGTGGTAACATGAGTTATTTTGCATAGGGTAACAGAAGCTTATTTTATATCTCTATACTTACTATTTAATTTTTAAAGTGAGTTGATTAGTTGATTGGCATCCCAAATCTCATTTGATTAACTAATTATTCAGGTTGCGTTCTTTTCCTCTCATATAGTAAATTGTCAGGATGTTTTAGATTTCATTGTCCTAATGCCTTAGGGAAAGGATATGTGTATGTGTGAGTGTGTGTGTGCACGTGTGTGTTTTGTGTTTGTTTTCTTATGTAATTTGAGAGGAAGCTAGGAACCAATAATATTATGGCTATTCTTAAGACTAACAAAGCCCTTTTAATCTGCATTGCTCAAGGTATTTAATAGAAAGAAACTTACTAGTAGAATATCTTGTATCAGAGAAACATGGATGTAAACCCCTTGAAAATATGCAAGCTTACTAAGACAAAGATATAAAGCTGGCTGCCCCCAGATCTCACTGGTATTGTTTTATTTCACAGCTTCGTCTCTTCCACCAGTGCAGCCACTTCTGCCCTGTAACGTATGCACTCTAAGACCATTAACTGTAACCACCGGTCAAGGGCACTTCGGCTGACTATTTTGGTGACAATAAACGAAAAGAGTAATAGTTTTATACATTTTCTGGAGTTGAACCCTCTGTTGAACCCTTTGTCTATAGATTGCCAGATTTCATTCTCCAGACTTCCAAATAAATAACAGTTTTAAAATGAGACCAATTTTATTTACTCCTTAGGCCACGTGGATGAACGAACCGTCTGCAATGGAATTTCCCCAGAGAAAGATGTAGATGGTTACCACATAATCAACATCGGCAGACTGTGCCTCGACCAGCACTCCCTTGTCCCTGCCACCGCCAGCGCCGTGTGGGAAATGATACAGAGGGCAGGTTGGTGACTGGTGGTCTGCCTGGAGCTGGCGCCCACCGCTGAACTGATCCCTGGGCATTGCCTGGATGGAGACACTTCAGTCCCATGGAGTGATGAAAATGATAAGCCATGAAACTGCAGTATGTAGAAAAATCTGAAGTGATAAAAATAAAGGAATAATCCAAAATAAGATGAAATGAAGAAAATATGCCAGATTACAGGTTACTATAGTTGCAGTTTATAGGGAATAAATTTTCCAAAATAGAATTATGTCTTCCAGTTTTTAAATTATAAAGTTAGTATTTTGGCAAAAATCTTTCCAAAATATATTATATTTTTCCTTACCTTTAAAAAATAAGCTGTCACGTCTGAACACTTTCCATTGACTTCGATGTTCATTGTAAGAACTTACCTTTGTCCTGTGGTAGGTGTAGCGACGCTCTCACAGATACTCAGCGTGTGCTGAAGTGTTTGTCCCCACAGCAACCGACTGACAGTCTCCTGCCTACGCATTATTTTTCTGCGCCCACCACCATCACTTTCACTTTGGGCAACATCTTCTCCCTTCTTACCTGCTATTTTCTGATGGACAAGTTTACAAAGTCAAGCAGATCCTAGAATCATAATCTAAGAATGTTAGTACTGGGAAGAATCTTAGTCCAACTTCTTCCTTTTACTTAGAAGAAGGTGAGTCCAGCAGGGGTCTGCAGGTCTGCAGACGTGACCCCCCACACGCTGCCTCGTCTGTGAGCTCTGTGCGCATAGTGCTTCTCTGCCGTGGAGTGAAGTGCGTGAGTTCTCCGAGCAGGGCCCTTCTGCTCCACTTCACTTTGTCGCGGCTGTGCTCAGAGTTTGACTGCCAGTCACGCTTGGCGTTTTTGGACTTCACTTGCTTTGTAATTAGTAGTTGGTGTATTTTTAAGCCTCTGCACTTAATGATTCTTCGTGTCCATCTCAACGTTTTAAAATAATTTAATGACAGCTCGAGAATGTTTGTGGTATTTTAATGAAGACATAAGCAGAGAGGAAGTGGTAATGCCAAGAAGTAGAAGAAGAATTATTTGTAAATACTAATGAATGTGGGCATGTTGTGGATGGGCCATGTCATAGTCCACATTAATTAGAACTCTTTAAGAAGGTTTTAGCTGAATGTTTAGATGTTTCCTTTTCTTTTTGTTGTTGACTCTGCATCAATCTTGTTTTTTAAGGAATTGAAACATTTGGGAAGAATGTGGTTGTGGCTGGGAGATCCAAGAACGTGGGGATGCCCATAGCCATGCTGTTACACACCGACGGGGGGCACGAGCGGCCGGGAGGTAGGCGGGCCTGGCCACTTCTATCACTCTTAAGATTTTCTTACTTCTTACATCATCAAGTAAAGACTTTCAATAATCAGCTCACATACTTGTGCATTCATGCAATTAAAGGTTCTCTTCATTCTTTGTTCAGCGATATGAGAGCCTGGACAGGGAATAAAAGAATTACTGAAAATATGTGGCCCTTTGCTTCTATTTTTTCTTTTGGCAACATACACTGTCTTTATACCATTAACCATATAGACAGTAAAAAAGCCGAAAAGCCACTAGATACACAACATGTTATGCCTAAAACAATAGGAACCCCCCATCAAAGCTTGCATTGTTGGATGTAGAATTCCTACAGTGACAAAGTCTCAGTATGTTAGAGGTCAGCTAGTGAGTTCACTTTGCAGACAAGGAAGTTGACGCTTAGTTGTTAGAGCTATTAACTGATTATCTAAGTTAGACAACTAGTCATTGGATTGAAAGGAGCAGCAGCACCCCATGTCACTAAGAAGGCCCAGCAAAACATGTGGTGCTTGGGCGCAGACCGCCGTATTTTCCAGGCGTCTGTCATCTCAACCTCACTCTGAGATGTTTCCTCACAGCCTGAGGGCTATGTGCTGAGCAGCTCCGTGGGGATGGAAGGAAACCCAGCAAAGGGGCATGGTTTCCTAAGCCAGTGTTGTTGGCAGAGGGCACACAGGTTACATAGCCCATTGCTGCCTGCTAAATTTTGCATCTTGTTTTAACATACGTAGAAGATCATTTTATTTATTTATTTATTGAGACAGAGCCTCACACCATCACCCTCCGTAGAGTTCCATGGCATCATAGCTCATAGCAATCTCAAACTCTTGGGCTCAAAGCAATTCTCTTGCTGCAGCCTCCCTGGTAGCTGGGACTACAGGTGCCTGCCACAACGCCTGGCTCTTTTACTGAGTCCATCTTGGTGTTAGGAATTTTCACTATATCATTTACTGCTCCTAGTCTTTTTCCCCTAATTTTTAATTCAGTAAATGTTTCATTGATTTCTTTAATGCCTAACAAATAGGAGGTATGCCTTTTTGCTTTCTAATGTTTAACCAGACTATTAGACACCTACAGGCTCATGTTCAACACATATGTGCACATGTATGTGAACACCACCACACACTGGTATATAGATTTCTAATCATTATTAACCTTGGTGAATTCCACTTTCCTGATCTCAAATTTTCGATAATGGTTGTTTTAGGATATTGGTTGACACAATGCATATGAAATAATTTTTTAAAACCCAAAGTTCTGTGGAAAACCTATTCATAACATATCTAAAATAATGAATAATGATGCTTTTGAGTATTATTTTTCCTTTCTCTGTCTACGAATTCAAATATCGTTAGAAATCAATATATGTGTGTGGATAATAGTAAATTCGTACAACTTAATAATGCTCTCAGGTAACTTTAAAAAGCTTTAGTTCTGAAGAGTGCTTTGCAAACCCAAACTGGTAGTCTGTACATGTGACAGTTTTCATGGTTGCATTCCTAGCTGTGTGATTTACTTCTGGCTTAATCAATTCCTGCTTATCTATAAGGGTATAATAAAGATATTGATTCTTATTTACATGTACGTAATAGTTTCTATGTTAGGCAAAGTAAAACAATCAGGAATGTTTACCTAAGTAAACTGTTTTTTTGGGGAAGTTTTGACCAAGAGCCGACAAGCAATGTTTTCTTCATTTCCAGCATTTCACTTTCTGATCTCATCGGAATGTGACAAGCAGTGTTACATAGCTCCATGATTTGCTCAATCCTTTCTTATAAATTATCTCATTTAGTTCTTAATAATTCTGGCACGTATTAATGTTATTCCCATTTTATAGCTCAAGGAAATAAGTTTAGAGAACTTATCCAAGGCCACCCGAGGATGTGGGATTCCAGAGCCCAGACAAGGAGTCCCTCTGTTGCCAAGTCCTGTGACCTTGGGCAAGTCATCTAATTTGTATAAGCCTCTACTTTACTCATTTGTAAAATGCCAATAATACTAATGTCTTCTTCACTTATGTCTTTGAAGTACTGATTACAGCATTCGACAGACATTAAGTAAGTTCTTGGTACAGGTAGCTGCGGCTGTTACTATTGTTTTCATTACTGTGCTTAAGTCAATAACCTGTACTCATGCTAGCCATAAAGTAACATGATCTGAGGTTAAGGACATCATTTTAATCTTTATCTGAAATTTGAAAGTGCTCTATATAGAACTTCTACAATGTACTTTTTAAGTAGGAATCGGTAATTGTATGTTAATTTCTTGATACATCTCAATTTTGAAATATTTATTTGTCTATAAAACACCTGTCTAAGAAAATTATTTTGCCTCTTTCTTATGCAGTTTTAAAGTAGATAATCCTATGTCATAAAATATGTTGTTTTATTTTTTAGCACATATGGGTTGTAGAGATATATACATATTAAAAATATCGGCTCAGTGCCTGTGGCTCAAGCGGCTAAGGCACCAGCCATATACACCTGAGCTGGCGGGTTTGAATCCTGCCCAGGCCTGCCAAACAACACTGACGGCTGCAACCAAAAAATAGCTGGGCGTTGTGGCGGGCGCCTGTAGTCCCAGCTACTTGGGAGGCGGAGGCAGGAGACTCGCTTGAGCCCAGGAATTGGAGGTTACTGTGAGCTGTGATTCCACAGCACTCTATCCAGGGTGACAGCTTGAGGCTCTGTCTCAAAAAAAAAAAAATATATTAAAGCAATCATGAGAGAAATAGATACAAAGTGATAGTAGCAATGACTTCTGGGGGAAGAATTATAAGGTAAAAACATAGTACTTTAAAAATTATTTTATAGTTTGTGTGGTAAAATATTTTCACTTGAATACATGTTAAAAATTGAATAGGAGTGGAATTAGCTGTATACAAGCCAGATAGTTGAACTCACCTTTATTATAATGGTACCTACGTGCCGTTATAATTACAGTATCTAAAAGGTAACAAATTATAATAAAAATGAAATTGGAGTGTTTGCAATATGGATGGTGTTTAATCCTATACATATTTAGGAGTGTGGTGACATGTATTATTAATATAGTGAATCTTTGAGAACTGCTTACTGAAGATTTGGAGTCTGTGGGAAAATTGGGGTTTCAAATGTCCGTGTCTGTTAAGCAGTAATTATGCTCAGTGACTCCATGTGCATTGTTAGCTAATGGAGATAATGAAGGAAGATTAACCTGGCAAATTCATATCTATAGAGCTTTTCTAATGACACTCACAATGGGGAATGTTCAGCTCACACTGTGTATTTCTTTGCCAGTACACATTCAGAAGCTAATGATCCATTTTTGTCTTAAAGCCAAAGATAATTGCATTAGAGGAAAAATGTCCATGCTATAATTTAGCTTGATGAATATGTATCTATCTATGGCTACCATTTAGTTTTGATATTAAGGATGTGGACCTCAGCCTCTTTTTTGATAAACGCTTTTTATTAACTCCTCAGTGCTTAAACTAGAGTGAGAAGGTAGTAAATTATGAAGTGAAGGGGTCGTGCTGATGCTCAGCACGGCAAGGACACAAGGAGGGAGACTCCTTCCCACTGAGGACGGGTCACACGGCAGCCTTCAGCCACGATGCGGCTTCCGGAGGGCAGATGGGAAATGATTCCTGTCCCCGTGGTGGTGATGGGGATATAAGGGCACACGATGTGCAAATATGGGTAATTAAAATTATAAATATTCAGTGCCACAAAGTAAGATTTGGTATCCCTTGGTACATATTCTGGGTGTGTAAGGAACCCCCAGTTGCATAGGGAAGCCTGTGGTTAGTTACCGTGACATGAGGAGCCATTGAAGGCGGAGGGTCTTCAATGAGCCTCCCTAACGATTCAGTGTCTGAGTACCATTGTGACCGGCGTAGACCACTGCGCATTCTTTCACTTCTTGATATGTAGCACCTTACCCAGTTTGACCTTCTTTCAGAATGAAAACTGAATACCATTTGCTTTAGCACAAAGTCTATTTTTAGTTTTACCACAAGGAAGCAAGAGATAAATTCTCCAGTTTCTCTAAAACAGCTTTTTCCCTTCCAGATGACAAGGTGCCATTACTGGTACTAATTGTCAGGAGAGGCGTATAGGATCTGATTTTATTTCAAATTCTTTTAGAGTAAGCTCCTCTGTGCATATTTTTATTTCTATACAGGACATCTCATCAAAATAGGTCCCCTTAAATGACCAGGACATGGGGTTCCTGGTCCTTCAAGTGAAAGTTTATGCGATTGTTGTGGATGCATTGACACTGGTCCTTTTTTATGGAATATTCTGGTTGGGCCAGAGGCCAGCTGATTTGCTTTGAGTGCCATGGGCCCTGTAATATTCTCAGTTTCTTTTGGCCAATACTCATCTAGTGCTTACTGTCTGCAAAGCACTGTGGGGTACTGAGGACAAAGTGCTTACTTAGTCCTCTCTGCAGAGGTCGACAGCTTGTATCTTTAGGCTCCGTCTCTGCGAGGCCCAGGTTCTCTGGCCCTGCCTCTGCCTGGGTGCTCAGCTGCCACACACGAGCTATCCTGCTGCTGGAACTTTTTTGTATCTCACCCAGTTTGTCTCCAGAGGCACCCTATCTAAATGGAAAAACCACAGAATTTTTACCCTTTGAATGCCTTTCCTTTGTAAGAATTTGGCTCCGGTTGTGAGAATGAACCTTTTTGCCAGCCTGGGAGCATTATCTTCCACCTGCAGCAGGTAATGACACAGTAGTGAAGGCTTGAAGCCCTGCCACGTGATACGAGTGGTATGTGTGATTGAGCTCAGCCCAGTGCTGGGCCCAACCCGGTTAGGTTTCAAAGACAGGAGCCAAATAGCAACGCCTAGGAATGCGTGAGTCACATGTGTGATCACACCACTGGGCTGTGCTGGTCTCACTGGCAGTTGAGAGGGGTGGGGTGTTTTCTGCTCCGTAGAAGTGACCATTGTCAAATGGGGGCAGGGGTGCCAGGCACTTTGCCTCTGCACTCCCGTTCCAGCCAGCACCCTCAGGTTAGAAGTGCTCACTATAAGACTGTAGGGACATTGTGTTTTGGGATGTCTCTGTATTGAAGTGACTTTCTGATTTACAGTTTGAGTATGGCTATTAGAGGACCTTAGAGAACACGCACTCGTCCGGTCTCATTTTCTGAACTGAATCATGGGGCACTGTCTCATTCCAGTATCTCCTGAATTCAGCCACACTGTATCTGGAAAGTACCGTGCTCGGAGAACATGTATTCTTATCAGACATTAAAATAGCATTAAACCTGACTTAAAATGGGAAGGGAAGAGCACATGCTTCTCTATAATGTTCTCTCTCTCTCTACATGACATTGGAACTTGTTTTATTACTAGCACAAAACGTCCCTTTTCCGATTCCTATAGGCCCGACTGTTGGAGGATATCCCGGTCTGCTCCGCCTGGCCTTTTTAGACCCTTCTCCTGTCACTTCCTGCCTGGCCATTATGTTGAAGCTCCACAGAGACCATTCCTTCCACGCCCCCAGTCATCACACGTGGTCCATGCCCTCTTGCCAGCACACCCCTCTGCCTCTGCACAGAAGGCCCTTTGCCATCTTCCCTCCCACTCCCAGGAAAAAACAATGACACAAAACCAAATACAACATGACAACTGTTCACGTAGCATTTACATTGTAATAGGTATTATAATCTAGAGATTTAAAGTGTGTAGGAGGGCATGTATAGATTATATGCAAACGCTACAGCATTTTATATCAGGGACTTGAGCATCCACAGATTTTGGAGTCTGCATGGGTTCCTAGAACCAGTCCGCCCACAGATACCAGAGGATGGTTTATGTTGTTCTTCCTGTGTCCCAGAAGCAGGATATAAAGTATAGGCACAAAATAGTTGCTCAAGACTCTGCTTCTAAGAAATGTTTTAAAAATGTGTAGTAATGTTGAAACTTAAAAAATGAGGCCCTCTGCAAGGTTACTGCCATGTGCATTATGAGAGATATACAGAGTGTGAGGCAGTCACTAGTGAGGGTCAGAGGTACACACCGTTCCCGAGTGGCCACTGCAGCACATGAGCATGGGTTACCCTGGGGACGCAGAGGGGTAGAGAGGACGAGGTGTATCAAGCCGGAGGATTAGTTGAAGAATGTGAATAGAGGATTGGGGTTTAAAATGGAAATGACAAGGATTTTCAAGTGAGATGTGTTGAATAACAGAGTAGTTAGCAGGAAAGCGGGGTGATAGGACCAGGAGCAGTGTGGAGCTGCACATCTATCTGCTTCTGGCTCCTTCTGTTCACACTTTGTCATCAGGGCTGCTGAGTAGCAGGCTGCAGACCTTCCCGTGGGTTAGTATAGACATAGTCATAAACTCGGATCAATCAAGCCTACATGGGACTTGGATGTTTCCAGCCAAACTCTATTTAGGAGTTTTAAGTTAACCTGATATCATTGAAGAGGGTGTGCGGTTACCTGCAAGAGTTTTCCATGCAGATTGAAATTTGTGTTGATACAGTTTTCTTCCTTTTGCTCAAAACCTTACAGATTGTTAATTAAACAAGTATACAACTCACTGGTTCATTATATACCTCTCAACTTCTCACTGTAAGAAATTGCTAGAAATGGGAGGGTTTTGTTTTGTTTTACTAATAGTTTTGATTTTATTTTTTGTAGGGATTTGGGAGACTCGGAATTAGAGAACACTTGAGTGGGTTGCTGAGGTATTAAGGGAACTTTCTAATTATAGGGAAGCAGTGCTAGCATGGAGATTGGTGGGTGCCTCATAATACTGGTATCTTAGGATAGTTGTAAATATATAGTGGACATTTAAAAAATTTGTATTATAGTGAGTGAAAGAAAGAGAAAAACCGAGGAAGACTCTTAGATTTTTGCTCTAAATAAACAGGTAGAAGGTGGTGCCATTAACTAAAATGAGAAAGATTATTGTTAGGTGTTGATAATTAAAATCTTTTTTTCAAAGTTTTCTTGATTATTTTCCTTTATTTTTCCATATTAACTTTAGGCTCAAATTATATTCTTCAAAAAAGAAAAAATACCTGATTGACATACCATTCATGATATTTTCTCGTTTACTATATGAAAACATTTTTTGATCCTTGTTTAGGTTGATAAAATATCTCAGATTGCATGTGAAGCCCCCACACTGTACCCCATGGTTGAACTAATGTACACAGCTATGAGTCAATAAAAAAAAATAAAAAAAATAAAAAAATAAATAAATAACAATATTTTATGTAAAAAAAAAAAAAAAGAAAAAATACCATTAACAAGTTGAAATTGTATGACATTTGTAGGGACTGTAGGAGGAATTGTTGGGGGGACAATGAATCAATTAGGCCTTCACACCTCCTGAAGGTCATGAGGATGAAGCAGCTGGTGCCTGTTACAGGTAGAAATGGTCATTAGTGCTTGATTGAGGCTGCTGTGCTGCCTACTAAGGCCCCAGGGAGGGGAAGGTTGCCGGATGAAGGTGGCTGTCCCCATGCTTGCTGGCCACCAGAGGCTGGATGAAGGTGGCTGTCCCCATGCTTGCTGGCCACCAGGGGCCGGATGAAGGTGGCTATCCCCATGCCTGCTGGCCACCAGGGGCCGGATGAAGGTGGCTGTCCCCATGCCTGCTGGCCACCAGGGCTGGATGAAGGTGGCTGTCCCCATGCCTGCTGGCCATCAAGGGCTGGATGAAGGTGCTTTCCCCATGCCTGCTGGCCACCAGGGGCTGGATGAAGGGCTGTCCCCATGCCTGCTGGCCACCAGTGGCTGGATGAAGGGCTGTCCCCATGCCTGCTGGCCACCAGAGGCTGGATGAAGGTGGCTGTCCCCATGCCTACTGGCCATCAAGGGCTGGATGAAGGTGCTTTCCCCATGCCTGCTGGCCATCAAGGGCTGGATGAAGGTGCTTTCCTCATGCCTGCTGGCCACCAGGGGCTGGATGAAGGTGGCTGTCCCCATGCCTGCTGGCCAACAGGAGCTAGATGAAGGTGGCTGTCCCCATGCCTACTGGCCATCAAGGGCTGGATGAAGGTGCTTTCCCCATGCCTGCTGGCCACCAGGGGCTGGATGAAGGGCTGTCCCCATGCCTGCTGGCCACCAGGGGCTGGATGAAGGTGGCCGTCCCCATGCCTGCTGGCCAACAGGAGCTAGAGGAAGGTTGCTGGCCACCAGGGGCTGGATGAAGGGCTGTCCCCATGCCTGCTGGCCACCAGGGGCTGGATGAAGGTGGCTGTCCCCATGCCTGCTGGCCACCAGGCGCTAGATGGAGGTGGCCTTCCCCATGCTTGCTGGCCATCAAGGGCTGGATGAAGGTGGATGTCACAGCAGCCTTTGGCTTAGTTGTTCTCTGTTCTGTCCAAATCCTGTCCAAACCTCCTCGGCCTCAACTACCAGCACTACAGTCGTCTTCACGGTACTGAATCTTTCTGTCTGAGAATGTGGTCTGTCTTCCTATTAGTAATTCCCCAGTCTCATTTCTCTTGGTGTTCTAGAGATTTTACTACATGGGTTTTACACATTTCTCTAGCTGATTTCTACCTTCTCTTTAATATTGTCATTATCATGGCGTCTTCTCATTTGGCCTCTCTTGAAGGGTCCAATATTTCAGTTCACCTAGATTTCCTCATCTAACCTTTGCTCTCAAAGTGATTTGGTTATATCAAAACAGCTTTTCTACTCTTAATACACTCTTCCATATTTAGCGCATTTGCAAAATTTGAAAAAGCTCAGTAATCATTAATGGAAATTCTGCATTTCAGGTGATGCAACTGTGACCATCACTCACAGGTACACTCCCAAGGAACAACTGAAGATCCACACGCAGCTGGCGGATATCATCATTGTTGCTGCAGGTACATCCTTCGTGACTGTTTTTTGGTGGAATGTCACCAGGAGACTCTTTCCTTCCCTAACTGCTGATGTTAAAAGAGCAACTTGGGACAGTTCAGTTATGTGTATGACTAGCTCTGTCAACTGGATTTTGCCTCTGAGCAATCATATTGGTCCATTATGCCTACATTAGCATTTGTTACTTCATTATGGAAAACCCAGACAGCCTCTGAGATGACAGATTAAGCACAGGAACAAATGTGCACTTTGCCAATTGCTTTGACTAACGTGACTGAACAGCATTTACATCAGAAGGTCAGTGTAGGTCAATGTGTTGTGGCTGTGGGAAAAGTGAGATGTATGAGCTGTATTAATGAGAGTAGAATGAGCAGGTATGGGAAAGAGAGCTGCTGTGTTGCACTGGCCACACCCAGTCTGAAGAATTGTATTCTAGAATTTAAGGGGAAAGGTAATGGACTAGACCATGTCCAAAGAAGAGTACCTGGGATGGGAATCTGTCTATAAAAGATGACACATTTGGTCTGAACTGAGGGTGTTTAGTCTGCAAGGAAGAATGACCTAAGATACAACAGATTGATTTTTTACATTAGGGGGGAAAACTCAAACCTTTAAAATAATAGCTGCCTTAGTCACCAGCTTTTGAAATGATTACCTATCGCTGCGGTGATCAGAAAGATAAAAACAGTGGTTCTCAACCTTCCTAATGCTGTGACCCTTTAATACAGTTCCTCATGTTGTGGTGACCCCCAACCACAAAATTACTTTCGTTGCTACCTCATAACTGTAATTTTGCGACTCTTATGAATCGTAATGCAAATATCTGATATGCAGGATGTATTTTCATTATTACAAAGGAGTCATGACACACAGGTTGAGAACCGCTGGATAAAAACATAAGTAGGATCCTGGAGGGTAATCGATCCATGTTTATTAGCTCTTGCCCCCATTTTGACAAATATGTCATCTGTCAACATTAGTAAAATAGTCTTATAAATGGCATGTGCTTTTCAGCCATGGTGTTTAAGCAGTTGATGATTTTGAGCATACGCCCTCTGAGAAGGCCCTGCAGTTCTTCTGGGAGCGATTGTGGAGAACGCCCATGTGTGGAGCACAGGGTTGGGCTCAATAGTTTTACTGTTTCCTCAAGTTCTGTGATTCTGTCCTATATCTTAATGTCTGAAAGAAAGTCTTACGAAGTATATGCATGCTTATGTCTATTATAAAAGACTAATTTAAACTTATTTGTGGTGGTCTACAGGGAAATATGACAAAGATATTTCAGAACAAAAAGGCTCAGATATAGAGATGTACATGGATAATTCACTTATACAGTAGAACCTCTGTACGTTGACCACCCAAGGTTCTGTAACAACCTGGTCAGATATGGAGGAGGTCAGCAGAAGGAGCCAGGCCTACTGCACTGATGTGTACATGTGGTGCACATCCTTTATGAAAATTAGGACAACTTGAGGTGGCCAATGGTGGGAGGTCAACTATGGAGCTTCTACTATATTTCAGAGTTTTATTCTGATTTTTTTATTAAACAGAAATACCCTGAATAGTGAAGGGAGTATTAAATTCATTCACTCAAATTTTCACCTTACTATGTATGCAGCAGGAGCTGTTTTAAACTATAGTGATACGGCAGTGAATACGAGTGATGAAATGCTCGTCCTTGTAGAGCTTATTATATTCTAGTGGGGTAGCAAATACAGAGCAACGCAGTATGTTAGGTAACGACAGGCACTGTGATGACGCCCGGTGAGGGGTGAAGGAGTGGCACGTGTGGGAGGTGCCGCTCCAGACAGAGGCTCAGTGAAGAGCGGTCTTGGGAGGTCACCTTCTTAGTAGAGTCCTCGTCTTGACCAGAGCCAATCTCTGGGCCGGGGAGGCTCACTATGAGGACAACCTTGCCTTTGTTTCTCCACTGCTGGCTCCTGGCAAGGTTTGGCAATCGCAGATTTGAGAAAGGAGAGAAAGGTCAGGACAGGGATTTCTTTTGCACTGTCTCCCACTTCCTGTGCCAGTGGCTTCTGCTGAGGACCCTCCCCCACTGCTCTGGCTCTCGCTGGGCTGCAGTTACCCTCCCTCTTCCCTGCCCTGCAGGCCCAGGGCTGGTATAAGCTTCACCTGTTTTAAGTGCCCTACCTGCTCTCTTTCTTCTCTTAACCCCCACCACACCTCTAACAGCTGCTCCATCTTTTTCTTCCCCTCCTGGTTCCGAGGTAGGTGTCTCCTACGGGCACAGTGATGGAAGCAGGTCTGTGTGAGTAAAGGGACACAGTAAGGAGCCCTCTGGGAGAGGGCGTTCTAAGCAGAGGGAGTATCACACACCATCTTCAGGAGGAAGCTTGCTTGGCCTGTTCCAGGACAGAAATGTGTGAATATTTGTTATTCTAAGTAAACCATTAGGAGGACACTGGCAGGAAGTGCTGTTGAAGGTAGCCGGAGTTGGTCTACTTGGTCCTGTGTGAGCTAAGACTTTAATGTAAGCCAAGAGTGGCTGAGAGTAGATAGATGGGGTCTAACTGTTTCTAAAGGGCTGCGTAGGCTGTGTCAAACAATAGATTCTAGATGGGCAAGAGGAAAAGAAACAGAAAAGGTATTGCAATTTTATTTAATGGATCTAGGTTTTTCTCTAATTTGTCCTATACTTGAATGCGCCAAAAGTTTGAAATGATAAAGTGAATAATAGTTTAAATGCCTTTCAACCAAATTTCACTTAGTATCTTGTTCTTATATCCTGCGTTGTTAAAGAGAAAGGGCCTACATATCTGTGATAACTTAAGAAGGAATAATTTGTTCCTCATCAGGTAAAAATAGGAAGGTTCCTTGTATCAGAAATCATTAGTAAACTGGTGTAGCTAAGAACATTTCCTGTTTTTCTGAGAAATGTGTCCAGGTGATCAGATCTCCATCATCTGAGCCAGCCTGGCAGAAGCCAGACACGTCAAACAGCTTATGAGCTTTCTCCGACCGCAGAGCAGCCTCAAGTGATGCAACAGCTGAATTTATGACAAACGTCAACTTTCTGAAACCACTCATGTTCACACACAGCTCAGTTTGAATAGATGGGAATTTGAGTGACCATTTCTAAGTTTGGACAGCATGAAGTTTACATTCTTTAAAAGGCGTTATACTTGACTAACATTAACAATTTATAAAGAGCGTTTCACAGTTGCCTCTGGTTGCCAAGTATCAGTCACCCTAGTGAAGGGATATTTTCTCAGCATCTGCTCCTGCTCATGTTTTTTGTCATGGGAAATGGCAAATGGGTGTTCACAGTCCTCTTGCAAGAGCCACTGATGTTCTCCTGTGACTGAATCAAACTTGTCATAAGTCATGCTGAAACTCATCATTCCTGAGTTTCCTGTATAGATTCCTTAGAAAAGAAAATTAAAGGAAGAAAAAGGAATCAAGCTTATGTAAAGTTAACAGAACAAGAGGAAAGAGCTTCTTAGGCCCCTGAGGGCAGTGGTGGTGCTGAGGCCCCCGCACCGCAAGAGGACAGCCATCCTCTGACCTGCTGCTGTGGCTGCCCCTCTGCCTTGCACCACCCAGATCTCTGTCAGAAGACATTTGAGCACAGTGGGAACAAAGCCTGTTTTGGGCCTTGAACTTCACCTTGATTACTGAATTCTGGAAGACATCCCTGTATTTAGCTCTGTCGTGCTGAATAAATATTTGGCTAAGGGGAAATTTCCAGGAAGAGTATTGAGGTTGTATAAGAAACAACTAAAGATTGCTACATTTCTACTTCATTAATAAGCACCTATAGAATTTAACATGTATGACATTTAGAAATCACAATTTAACGTGTAAGACATTTAGAAATCACAATGAAATTATAGAGAAAACATACATGAGTGTAAAAAATTCCATATAACCAGACAGGAATAAAGTATTATCAAAATGATTGCATCATGCATTGTGTATGGAAAATAAACACACATAATTAGCAGTAAGTATTGAAGATGGTGACCTAATGGCAGAGGTAGCTGGAACAGGGAGGGCCGGTCACTGCCGTGACTAGAACCTCAGCATATATGGAAGCAATCTCCTCCAGAATTGGGGAGTGCGTGACTTGTCAGAAAGATTGATGTCTGAGATGGAAGTGAAGAATGTGGTGATGAAATTTGGAAATGGTCTTGCAGAAGAAAATTGAGGATCTCAAGGCATGAATAATATCAGCTTATGTTAACATTGTTTATTCCTCAAGTTTCTCATACGACTAATCTTGTAGGTTTAATTGTCCCCCCCAGAATTGGGATTCTTGACTATCTTACCAGTGATGTGTGAAGTTAGCTCGTATCTGACAAATCAGACTGTCATACTGTGTAATTAGAAAAAAGTCTTCAGGTCCCTGTTTGAGTTGGAGAATTAACTGGGCTCCAGGGCACGTTAATGTTCCCTGGTTATAGCCCTCAGGCCCTGCTCATCTTCACCAGAGCACAGTACAGACGGCTGGTATGTTATTAGCATGGTGGGGATACGCTTAGAACAGCAGACAGTGGCTCAACAAGTGTGAACCACAAGTCGCATTGATTTTTGAGATTAGAACAGGACTTTTCCAAATTGACACAAGGTTAGCTGATATCTTAACATATATTTTAAATATGTCATAAATGTTCTAGCTACTAACCATTTACACAGTGTAGCAGTGTTTTGAGAAGCTACCAAACATTCCTAGTTTGTCACTGTGAAGCAGTTGGTAAGGCCGAGAAAGTGAAACATTTTTTTCATCAAAGTAGTTTATATTATTACGTGGATGAATGAACAGATTTTAGTACAAATGTGGAATAAGAGACTATGAAACTATTACATGTAAAATACAGTAAGTGCCTTGAAGAGTGGAACACAGTAGTTGAGGGAAGCCTCAGTCAGCTGCATGCAAGGCCCCTGGGAATGAAAGGCGTGTGAACTACAGTCGGCTCACCTGAGACTGTCTAGAAGACCCTGGGTTCTCTCATATGCTGCAAGGAGAGTGGGCAACATCCAAAGTTTGTAAAAATCCAAAGAATCTTTATGCAGGCAGGATTAGCAAGTTTTTCACAAACTTTGTCCAAGAGCCCCACTACCCATCTGAGTAAACTCAGAACCACCTTTATTCAGGGGCTGAGCTGAGTCAGTGCCCCTGGCATGTTAACCCTGGATACAGGGCCCCAGTGGTGAAAGCTGGTGTTTTGTCCACCAAACCATCCCCTCCAGCATGAGCAATGAGCCTCAGTCATAACTCTAGCATCTCTGTGACAGCACTTTTAATGACACTAATGCAGCACAGGACAGACGGGCAATTCAGTAATTTGAAATACTCATACTCATCATAAACTCCAGAATGACCAACTTCCTTTCACTGCTTTTCCCATCTTCTTACCAAGTCTTAGATACACTTCCAACAAACATCATCTAGGGCTCGATAGTTTTCCCTCTGGTGCTCTGCTCCTTGGATTAGCAATTTTCAAATTTGCCAGGACGTTGAGAAGTTTCTCGAACTCCACCACCTGCAGCCCGTGAGACCTGGAGCATCACCTGCTCACTGACAGCCGTGGGTGCACCTGAGTGGACGCCAGCACTTTGGATCAGTCTCCTAGCTCCTCTTCCCATCTCCCAGGCTTCATCCTCCCACGTAGCACATCAGCTTCTGATGCTTCACTGGGGGTTCCTCTCTTCCTGAAGCTGTCACTTATCTCAATTTTGTCAATTATCTTCTGTGGCATAGAATAGGGCAAATAGGCTATTATAAAATATTAACATATGTAAATATGCAAACATTTTACCAAGACTCGGATTAAAATCTCAACCCTGCCACTTGCTAAATGTGTAAGCTTAGGCAAGTCATCCCACCTCTCTTGAACCTCAGACTCTTATTGGTCTGAATAATAATGATCAGAATAGATTTTCACACAGTGTGAAGTCAGCCAATCCATGTGAAGAGCACAGCACACAGCCTTAGGAGAGAGTAGCTTGACAACTGACGTCTTACTTACATCTGGCGTCAGTAATAAATCCTTAAGGCAAAAATCAGAAAACACGGACAACAGAAAGGGAGTGAACCCGTGATCCTACAAAGTGAGCGTGGTTGACAATTCCACGTTTGACCTCTAGTTCATATTTATATGCAAATCCAAATATTCAGACGGCTTTCACGCTGCGACCACTGTGTGTCTCTCCGTAAAACTCGTTCTTCTAAAACCTGATTTCTGACTCCCTAGTATTCTCCACCTCGTGTACATGACTTGTTCTATTGATTGGTGAATCACTTAAATGATTCTCATTGTTTTATGAATAATGTACACAGCTGTGAACATCAATAAACACCTGGGATTATCTGCACAAAGGACCTATAATTATAATGCTCGTAAGTTGATTTGCTTATTAATGGTCATATTTTCAAAAGTACAATTAACATTTCAATACCTTATATAACAAAGTCCACGTATGAGTATTTAGTATAAAAGTATATTTTAGGCCTTACATGTAGGTTAGTAAACAGCTTCAATGTATACAAAGGACAGGTGTGTCATTCGTAACCAATTCTATGGAACTTTTATTTAGGGACACACAAGTCAGGTATGAGGAGAGAGAACTCAAATAATGAGGCAGGGCACTGTAGTAGAAGAATCATGGTCTTTAAGGAAGATTTGGTTTCAATTTTAATTTTAAGTTTAAAAATCACGTCTCACTATCCAGGCTTCCTTTTCAGCAAATTGAAAATGCAATTTTCTTCATATTGCAAAATGGAGATAATAATACTGGTGTTCCAGGGCCGGCGCCTGTGGCTCAGTGGGTAGGGTGCTACCCCATATACCGAGGGTGGCAGGTTCAAACCCAGCTCCGGCCAAACTGCATCAAAAAATTACCGGGCGTTGTGGTGGGCATCTGTAGTCCCAGCTACTCGGGAAGCTGAGGCAAGAGAATCCCCTAAGCCCAGGAGTTGGAGGTTGCTGTGAGCTGTAACTCCACTGCATTCTACCAAGGGCAAAAGAGTGAGACTCTGTCTCTACAAAAAAATAATCATAATAGTAATAATAATAACAATAATAATAATAATGGCGTTCCAGGCTACGGTAAGAAGTAAACTGCTAAAGTAACATAGCCTTCCTGCCCTTCAGTGCACTATCGTATTGCAACTCTTTAACTAAAATTACAATATGCTTTAAATAAAAACATAAGACAACTCATCAAGTGGCCCCCAAAGAATTCTTATTTATGTTGCTGACATTCTGGTAACATAGACTGTGTCCATATCAAATAAATAAAAACATTTCTTCAAAATTGAATACATTTCCCTAAAACTGAGTACCTAAGAACCATTCAAGGGTTTCCTTGTTCATTTGTCTGAGACTCTTGTATTTTTTTTCCCCTCAATTTGTTCTAGTCGAGACTTTAGAAAAGAGGGATAAGGTCTTTTCATCTTGAAGTATTTTTACTGGATGGTATCAGCACATGTTAAACAGAAGCTGAGCTTTTCTTTGGAGGGTCTTTCAAACACTTAATTTTCCATAAGTAAAAGAAGGCTTCATAGCAATATCCAAAGGTACTTCAGTAAAGAACAGGTAGGTCAAAGATGTTTCTTCAACATGGAGAAATAGATTTCCTGGAAAACATTTTCAATGGATAAGCGATGCATTCTTCAAACTCAGTTCTACTTGGTTACATGTGTGTAGATCATGGGGCAGAGGCAGGGAGGGCCCTTTCAAGGTGTGTGTCTAACCCAGTGTTTTTCAACCATTTTTTATATCATGGAACACATATATTATGTTGATCAAAACCAAGGATACAGAGTATATGTACTTTGAACTTCTTTTTAAAAAAAAATTTAATCTTTGAAAACCTTGGCAGCACGTCTAAGAGCCTCTCGTGGCACACTGGTTGAAAATCACTGCTCTGAGCCTTGGCGTTATCACTTTGTTATATTTTTATGACCAGGTCTTTAAAGGGTTTACGTTATGAAATAGATAAAACATAAAAGCACAAAAGATAATGCTAACAAAGAATAATATGAATGCTTATATAATGACCACCCACATTTATGAGATCCGAATACTGTTTTGCACAGTTTCAATCTCTCCATGATTTGGAGATGTTCCCAGGGTAATGTGTCGCTCTAGTTGTCTGCTCAGCTAAGTGTCCCTTTTCTGCTGATGAGCGTTATCTCCGTGGGGTTGCTCTTGTAATCAGTGCTCCCTCTGTGCGTGTTTCTTGGGGCTCGCTCGCCCATGCAGTGGGTATTTTCCCACTACTGCGATTGAGGCTTTATATCAGGTACTGGAAAAACAAAGACACATAAAATATGGTTTTGGCTGTTGAGAATCTCAGACTAAGCAGAGGACAAAGATACACAAATAAATTAGTGTTACAGAGCTTGCTGGTGCATTTGCATAGATACGTATCTGTCTGTCTGGAAGAAGATGGAGACAGACTCAGAGAGAGAGCTGGGGAGGGAGCGCTAGCTGCGTTCCACAGACACTGCTGAGAGGGACAGAAATTCACTAGGCAGAATGGGGGGAATGAGAGCTGTAAAATGCTATACTTGAACCAAAGAAAATGTTTGCTCTTTCAGGATGACGGTTCCTGTCTGTGAGTGGTAAAAGATGGAGACGAAGCTCAGGGGAGGACCACCCAGCATCGTAAACAGAGAGATGTGGATTTTATCCTGTAGGTCATGGGCAACCTGTAGATAGGTGTGATCACTAGAACAACATCGTATTGATAGAAAAGTCACTCTGGTCGCCTCTGAACAGGCATGAGAATGGAAGTAGCATTGGTGTGGGTCTAAACTGACACAGGAGTGGGTAAAAGTGAGAGGGTGGAACAGGAGGTTGACTGGTACCACTGACAGCATACATGGTGTCACCATTAGCAAGAAAGCAAAGTTTGGAGAGGTAAGTGACTGGGAGGAGCTGAGTTCAGTTTGTGCTAGAATGTGAGACACTTGCTGTATGTTTAGGAGGAAAAGTCCAGTAGTGGGCTGAAATACGTGGATTTGGGGTTTGGGGGAGAACTCTAGTCTGGCGTGATAACCTTGGAAGTCATTCGCCGGTATCAGTGGTGGTGGATGCAAACCCACGGGTGTACCTGTCTAGAGTAAGTTTGTTCATATTGTGTAAATTGAACACGCTCCTCTTCGGACATGTTGGAAGTGTATCTGTTAATTTGGTAACATTGCATTCTGGCCTCTGCCGGGGCCGGTGAGAGATGGCCTGTTCTTGCTCCAGCACCGACTTTGCTTATATAAAATAAATTATGATATTTTCTGAAGTTTGTTTCATACTGTTATTCTTTTATAGCTGTAAGCTTTATTATCTTTGAAACCATTGTTTGAGTAACATAAGAAAATGTCTTTGATAAACCAAAATATGCAATAGGGAAGATATATAAAGTTGTCCTAAAAAATGACTTCATAAATAGACTTTCACGTGTATAGACCTGGCGTCATTCCTGCTTCTAACACCTGGACTTTCTATTTGTCCTTGCTTTTCTAGTCTGTGCAGGGTGCATTTGTCATGTCTACCCAATGCCTTGCTTTAGTTCATTTGATTTTCATTTTGTGGTTTGGCCGGGTTATCTAATTATCTAAGGGACCTAGATGGTGTGAGTAGGGAATGGTGAGAACTGCAGTGGGACAGTGTTAAAGTGAGTCTCCCTCTCTGACCTCCAGCAGCCAAAAACAAATCTTTGTGTTTCTTATGCCAGTGGAGAGCCTTATTCTCAGGACTAGAAGATTCACTGTTCATGCTTTTCCTTCAGTAGAAGTCAGGTGCTTATCTTAGGTTCAGCTTTCCTCCTAGAAGGTGAGGAGGGAAAGATGGTCTCTTTGAGGCCCATTCATCCTGGGATTCTCTGTAATACCTTGTTTAGGGCTGTCCCGCTTCAGGAAGGCCTAATGTGGCATTGCATCAGCACTGCTGACTCAGAGCTTGCACCTGCAGAGTTTAAAGGTAAGGTAGGGAGGAGGCAGAGGAACAGCTGAGAAATGATGACTGTCTTCAGTGAAAGAACCAGAAAATACCATTGCTGTACTTTCTAGTGTGGGTAGGAATATGAGCCCTTCTGTAGGTGAAGTCATCGTCCTGTGCTGTATTCATGTGTGGTCTGTGGATTGCTGAATGTCTCTTCCAGATGAGTTGACTGGCAGAAAAGTAAATGTTTTTTTGTTTATTAAATCATAACTGTACATTAATTCAATCATTGGGTACAATGTGCTGGTATTATATATAACTTAAAATATTTTCATCGACCTGGTTAACATAGCCTTCATGGCATTTTCTTAGTTATTGTGTTCAGACATTTATATTCTACATTTAGTAAGTTTCACCTGTTATTAGATCTGTAGTCATTATTAGTTGTGGCTTTGCAAATGGCATTCATGCATCTAATTATTATGAAATTCCAGGAAAACTAAAAATTTAACAAAAATATTAGGAATCAAAATGTTACACATCAAAACGTGTGTAACAATCTGTGTAGAGGCGGTGATTGAAATGTGCTGTGGAGGCTCTGATTGTGCACCTGCCGACCAGAAGGACCGGCTGCTGGTGTGCGCCCGCCACGCCTCCTGGGGCAGCTCACTGTGAAAGCCCTTTTTACACATTTAAATCGGTAATCAGAAAAGTGTTTCCATCTCTGTCCTTCCCTCTTTCACTTTTATGGATTTTCTCCAAATTTATTTTTGATTTAGGTGATTAGTAAGTGCTTATTTTAAAATGACTTTGTTATAAAACCTGAGAATTAAAGAGTGCTCGGCACAAGCGTGAGCTTTTTGACTATTGCTGGAACAAATTCAAGTAAGTCCTAGTTCTGTGAGGGCAGAGTTCAGGTGTTTCATTTAGTATTTTACTGATGTGTGCCCTTTAAATCAAGATAACATCAAAGATTAGATATGACATTGTAAAAGAAAGGTACATTGCAATGATCCTGCTGAGTGACCTATTGGTCATGTTTCATAGTTGTTATTTACGTTTATTTTGAACATAATCAGAACGATTCCTTGTATCTGTAAAATACATTCTCCCTCTCTTGCACATATGCACACACACTAAAGGACATATTACAATATACAGCTTTCCCAGGATACTTGGTTTGTTTTTTACGAAAAGTAATATGGTACATCACACAGAATGCGAATTCCTTCCTGTGCGCTAATGATAATGTACATTCTTCAGGTCACAAAGATACCACCTCTAAATTTACTACTTTTGAATAAAAAGACACCTGAAGTGGTTTCCCCTTCCTCTACTTTCTGATACACTTTATGACGTTTTAGTGGAAGCCCCACAAGAGAGTGTTAAACGGCTTAGAAAGAATTCGCACGATGGCATCAGTTGTACCAGGGTTAGATTGTAAACTTAAGTAAATTTTTTCAAATATGAATTTAAAGAAATTGTTTTAGACAGAAGCTTGTGAATGGACATTATTTGAGTTCCCAAAATACTATGTTAAGAATTTATCTTAGGGGGCGGCAGCTGTGGCTCAAAGGAGTAGGGCACCAGCCCATATACTGGAGGTGGTGGGTTCAAACCTGGCCCCAGTCATGAACTGAAAAAAAAAAAAATTTATCTTAAAGAGAATTATGAGGCTTATAGAGATAATATTCAAGGATATCAAGCACAGATTTATTTCTGATAGTACAAAATGGAAACAGTCTGAATACACAACAATGTAGAAATATTAGAGTGGTATATTTATACAAATTATACACAGCCAAATTAAATTATATTTCAAAAAATAATTTTATGTTATCCATGATTAAAAGACAGATGACTCCCCCACATACACACACTCACAAAAAGAAAAAGGATGGAATTTAAAAATAGTTTGAGAAGGGAAGTTACTGCTGACATCTGAACAGCTGATAGATGATAGATAAATATCAATTCCTTTATCCTTCTCTGGATTCTCCAAGTGAATTTTATAAGTGTTGATTTCATACTTATAATAAAAAAAAATTGAAATGACCCATTCTTAGTGGCAAAATTCTATGATCTGCTCTGGAGCTGTTAATCTTTTAAACAGAGAAATGTGGAGTGGTATAGTAAACTGCAATGGTACCAAGTATGTTTAATTGATTTAGGAGAAAAAAATAAATGTAAATGAAATGGTTGAATCTTAGAGTATGTGGCTTATATCTCAAAACTTATTTAAAAAAGAAAAAATGGGATACTGAAAGACCTAGGCATGCTAGAATGAGGGTAGTTGGCCTTTAGATTCATTTCTAAACCCGTAGTAGAAGGAGTTGTCTAGTTTGGAAGGAGCAGGGCAGGAGAGGGAGAGGCTCGTGCAGAGCCCTCTGTCTCTTCCAGCCTTGCCGTGGGTGCCCAGAACCCTACCGTGCTGACCTCTGTCCTCGTCTCCAGCCCACAGGGCCCTCCAGATGCCCCCGAGCACCTGTCTAACATTTCATTATCTGCCAAGGACAAATCTGAACTAAGGTTTAAGATAAATAGGGGAAAATTCATATCTTATTCCTATCTGAGTATTTTAAACCTTAGAAAACCTATCTTAGTTCTAAATTTCTTATTTCCTTGCTACCACTTTTTGAAGGATGTTTAAAAACCTTTTCGGTATGACTATTCTTTTTTTTTTGCATCAAAATATTAAGCAATATTAGTAATAATAATGCCAAGAAAGTAACATTCACATTGTCAAATAAGATATTATAGAGTGCTTTGACTGTGAGGCTCAATATGAAGTCATCAGTTAACTTCTTATTTTTTTTTCCAAAGTCTCAAAAAATAGACAACTAATATTATATAAATAAAAGTAAAGGAGAGTGTCAAAAAACAGATCATGCCAAATCTTATAGACAATAGAAAAAGAAGAAATATTTCAAAATCATTCTACTTGATCTGGATACACCCGATATTGAAATTGGAGAAAACATATTATTATAAAGGGAAATTACAAACATATTTCACTTATAAGTGAGGATACAATACCCTAAACAACATATTACAAAAGTTAATGTTTAAACAATGTACTTTGGTCAAAATTGAATCCAATTTATGTGAGAATTGGTAACTATTTTCTTTCCTTTTTTTGTGTGTGTGTTTTCTTTCCCTCACCCAATCCTTCCTTCTTTCTCTCTCTGCTCTCTCCTTCCCCCATGCCCCACTGTGTCATTAATTGTCACTAATTGTCCTCAAATCAAAGTTGAATACATAGGATTCATGCTTCTTCATTCCTGTGATGTTTCACTAAGAATAATATATTCCACCTCCATCCAAGTTAGTACAAATGCTGCAAAGTCTCCATTGTTTTTGATGGCTGAGTAATATTCCATGGTATACATACACCATAGCTTACCTATCCATTCCTGGGTTGAAGGACATTTAGGCTGTTTCCACATTTTAGCAATTGTAAATTGTGCTGTGATAAACAGCCTAGTACAAGTTTCTTTATAAAAGTTTTTTTTCCCTTCAGATAGCTGCCCAATAATGGGATTACAGGATCAAATGGGAGGTCTAGGTTGAGTTCTTTGCGCTTTCTCCATACTTCTTTCCAAAAAGGCTGTCTTAGTTTGCAGTCCCACCAGAAGTGTAGAAGTGTTCCTTTCTCCCCACATCCGCGCCATCATCTGCATTTTTGAGATTTTGTGATATAGGCCATTCTCACTGGAGTTAGATGGTATCGCAGGGTGGTTTTAATTTGCATTTTTCTAATAATTAGGGATGATGAGCATTTGTTCAAGTGTTTACTGGCCATTTGTCTGTCATCTTTAGAGAAGATTCTATTCATCTCTCTTCCCCATTGATGTATGGGATTGTTGGTTTTCTTCTTGTAGATTAATTTAAGTTTTGTATAGATCCTGGTTACTAAACTTTTGTCAGATTCAAAATGTGCAAATATCCTTTCCCATTGGGTGGGTTGTCTATTTGCTTTGGTTGTTGTTTCCTTGGCTGTACAGAAGCTTTTCACTTTAATTAAGTTCCATTTGTTTATTGTTGCAATTGTTGCTATTGCCATGGCAGTCTTCCTCATAAAGTCTTTCCCCAGGCCAGTATCTTCCAGTGTTTTTCCAATTCTTTCTTTGAGGATTTTTATTGTTTCATGCCTTAAATTTTAGTCCTTTATCCATCTTTAATCTATTTTTGTGAGTGGTGTTAGGTGTGTATCTCGTTTCAATCTTTTTCTTATGGTTATCAAATTCTCTCAGCTCCATTTATTGTTTAGGGAGTCTTTCCCCCTGTGAACACTCTTGTTTGGTTTATTGAAGATTAGACAGCTGTAAGTTGTTGGTTTCATTTCCAGGTTTTCTATATGATTCCAAGTGTCTATGTCTCTATTTTAGTGCCAGTACCATGCTGTCTTGACCACTATGGCCTTGTATGGTGATACCCCTGGCTTTTTTTTTTATTATTACTAAGAACTGCCTTAGCTATACGGGTTTTTTTCTGGTTCCATACAAAGCGCAGAATCATTTTTTCCAGGTCTTGAAAGTAGGATGTTGGTATAAATAAATAAATAAATATTCTCATATTTTTGAGTGTCATGGGAAATTAATTCTAAAAATTTAATGGTGGGTAGCAAACATAAAATCTTTGGATAGAG
>CAUYON010050044.1:0-14105 GCA_963573935.1 Arctocebus calabarensis
GCTGCAACCAAAAGACGGCCGGGCGTCGTGGCGGGCGCCTGTAATCCCAGCTACTTGGGAGGCAGAGGCAGGAGACTCGCTTGAGCCCAGGAATTGGAGGTTGCTGTGAGCTGTGATGCCACGGCACTCTATCCAGGGTGATAGTTTGAGGCTCTGTCTCAAAAAAAAAAAAAGAAAATTTAACCTCCCTTCCCCTCCGAATGTGTCTGTATTTGATACAGGGTCTTTAAAGAGATGTTGAAGTTAAAAATCAGGTCATCAGGGTGGGTCCTAATCCAATATAACCTAGTCCTTAGAATAGTGTTTTTAAACCTTTTTTTACCTCATAGCACACGTAAAGAACATACTCTGCTTTGAACTTGTTTTGAAAATAGTTTGATTGGCTGGGTGTGGTGGCTCACGCCTATAATCTCAGCACTCTGAGAGGCCAAGGTGGGTAGATAGCTTGAGCTCCTGAGTTCAAGACCAGCCTGAGCAAAAGTGAGACCCCCCCCTCTACTAAAGTAGAAAAACTGTGGCAAGAGGATCACTCAAGCTCAAGAGTTTGAGGTTGCTGTGAGCTATGACACCATGGCACTCTACCCAGGGAGACAGCTTGAGACTTTGTCTCAAAAAAAAAACAAAGAATAAAAGAAAATAATTTGATTACTGGTCTTTTAAAAATTTCACGGTACCCTAAGATCCTCTCGTGGCACACCACTGTGCCGCGGTACACAAGTTGAAAATTGCTCCCTTTGGCTCGGTGCCTGTAACTCAGGGAGTAGGGCTAGTGGGTTCAAACCTGGCCAGGGCCAGCTAAACAATGACAACTGCAACTAAAAAATAACTGGGCGTTGTGGTGTGTGCCTGTAGTCCCAGCTACTCAGGAGGCGGAGGCAAGAGACTCGCTTGAGCCCAAGGGTTTGAGGTTGCTGTGAGCTGTGATGTCACAGCACTTTACCAAGGGTAACATAGTAAGACTCTGTATCAAAAAAAAAAAAAAATAGAAAAAGAAAATGGCTCGGCGCCTGTGGCTCAGTGGGCTAAGTCTCCAGCCACGTACAACCGAGCTGGCGGGTTCGAATCCAGCCCGGGCCCGTCAAATAACAATGACGGCTGCAACCAAAAAATGGCCGGGCGTTGTGATGGGAGCCTATAGTCCCAGCTACTTGGGAGGCGGAGGCAAGAGACTCGCTTGAGCCCAGGAATTGGAGGTTGCTGTGAGCTGTGATGCCACAGCACTCTATACAGGGTTACAGCTTGAGGCTCTGTCTCAAAATAAAGAAAGAAAGAAAGAAGAAGAAGAAGAAGAGGAGATTAGGACACAGACACACACCAAGACATGACAGTGTGAAGATACAAGAAGGCAGCTGTCTACAAATCACAGACAAGGGTCTCCGAAGAACCAACCCCACCGATCACCTTGATCTTAGATTTCCAATGTCCAGAACTGTGAGGAAACAAATCTCCACTGTGTTAGCCACTCATTCTGTGGCACTTTGTCAGAGAAGCCCTAGCAGAATAATACAGTGACTAAAATATTTCTTTTTTTTTTTTTTTTTGAGAGCCTCAAGCTGGATAGAGTGCTATGGCATCACAGCTCACAGCAACCTCCAATTCCTGGGCTCAAGCGAGTCTCCTGCCTCCGCCTCCCAAGTAGCTGGGACTACAGGCACCTGCCACAACGCCCGGCCATTTTTTGGTTGCAGCCGTCATTGTTGTTTGGCGGGCCTGGGCTGGATTCAAACCCGCCAGCTCAGGTGTACGTGGCTGGCGCCTTAGCCACTTGAGCCACAGGCGCTGAGCCAACTAAAATATTTCTAAGCAAGCTACAGAATTCAGAAGCCATAAGAGAAAAGATTCATAAAAATTGAAAATTTCTGCTTAAAAATAAAAACAAACTGTAATAACAATAAAAAGCCCTCCTGAAAAAGCCCCCCCCTTAAAAGTTCAAAAGACAAATATAAGGTAAAAAATGATGACACCCAAGGAGCTAATTTCCTTAAAAAGAAAAAAGAGCTCAGGATGCAAGGTTCATATTCTCCCTCATTCTTCCTTTCAATAGAAGCTGGAATTCTAAATTTTTCTATGATATCTTCAGATAGTCTCATGTTGAAAACTAAATTTTCAGCACTGCACAGGCAGCACTGTGTGGGGCTCCTGGTTTAGGATCTCTGGTCTAGACAACCACCACAGGGGGCCTTCCCTTCAGCACAACTTTCCAAAGCTGGCTGTCAGTCCTTTTTAAGATTTCACTGCCATCAAGGGAGGCAAATGAAGATTTCTTCTTAGTCATCCGGAATCGGAGTCTCCTTCTCTTTCTCTCTCTCGCTCTCACACACAGAGACATGCCCAATTAATACTATCTCTCACATACAGCACAGGTTGGAACTACATTTATGGAAGAAAAACATTTCCCCCTGTGCAACATAATATTTACTGACCCCTTCCCTGCCCAAAGGGGAATAGGGCTTTAATTTCTTTGCACAGAGCTGTGTCAGTTACTGCCTTTTCTCCTCACCCAGAGGCCTACCTATACAAGAAACGGATCCATACAGAGCTGTCCATTGATGGACAGCTGCACTGAGAACCTGAGAAAGCTTGAAAATAGCTCTCTTCTCCGTACTTTAAGCCAAATTGCATTCCCAGGCAGAATGTGATTTTCCCTGGAGGGGAAGAGGAAATAGAAAAATGTATGATCCATTTGTTCAAGAATCTCCTCCTATGAATGAGTGTGAGGTAAGGATAGGGCTGATACGCTTGTCTGGGGCACAGGAATTAATCTTGAATAGTGGCGTTTGGGATGCTTTTGTTTTTATCCTATGGATTTTTCTGTATTTTCTAGAGCGAACTTATACACATATTGCTTAGCAAAAAGAATAAAAAGTATAAAAAAATCATTAAGTATTTTACTCTTATCTTCCTTTTCTTTCTTTTTTATTTATTTATTTATTTATTTAAATTGGCAACCACTTATCCATCTCTATAATTTTGTCATGTCAAGAACATTATTATTATTATTATTATTATTATTTTTTTTTTTTTTTTTTTTTTTTGAGACAGAGCCTCAAGCTGTCAGCCTGGATAGAGTGCTTTGGCATCACAGCTCACAGCAACCTCTAATTCCTGGGCTCAAGCGAGTCTCCTGCCTCTGCCTCCCAAGTAGCTGGGACCATAGGCATCCGCCACAACGCCTGGCCATTTTTTGGTTGCAGCCATCGTTATTTGGCGGGCCCTGGCTGGATTCGAACCTGCCAGCTCAGGTGTACGTGGCTGGCATCTTAGCCCATTGAGCCAGCCTCTTTTTTATTTTTTTGAGACAGAGTCTCACTTTGTTACTCCCGGTAAGGCACTGTGGCGTCACAGCTCACAGCAACCTCCAACTCTTGGCCTTAAGTGATTCTCCTGCCTCAGCCTCCCAGATAGCTGGGACTATAGGTGCCTGCCACAATGCCTGGCTATTTTTTGGTTGTAGTTGTCATTGTTGTTTGGCAGGTCTGGGCTGTGTTTGAACCCTCTAGCTCCAGTGTATGTGTCTGGCACCCTAGCGGTTAAGCTACGGGCGCCGAGCCTACTCTTATCTTCCTAACTAGACTATAGAAAATCCCTGAGAGAGTGAACCAAAAGGGGTCACTATTTTAAATGGTATCCTTTCCCAAAACCACAGTTTAGGAGGATCATCATAGGCACTTGATCAACCCTTGGTGACCATCATTAATTTGGAATCTATGCCAGAGCCAGTCCTGATTGAGGTCATTAGGTAGAAGTCTTGCCTGTGTCAGAATGATCATTGTGGAACTGATTGGGAAGCATATCTATGGTTCTGCCCAATACTGATCTGATAGGCACACTACTAAGCCCAGTGGACACCCGGACTTATTATGCTTTATTTCAGGACTTGGCGCCAGACCTTAACGCTACACATAGGCCAAACAAGGTGGCTCATGCCTGTAATCCTGATACTCTGGGAGGCCGAGGCAGGTGGATTGCTTGAGCTCAGGAGTTCAAGACCAGCCTGAGGAAGAGCAAAACTAGGGTGGTGCCCGTAGCTCAGTGGATAGGGTGCTGGCCACATATACCGAGGCTAACGGGTTTGAACCCTGCCCAAGCCAGCTAAAATTATAACAATGACAACTGCAACAAAAAAATAGCTGGTGGCAGGTGCCTGTAGTCCCAGCTACTTGGGAGACTGAGGCAAGAAAATCGCTCAAGACCAAGAGTTTGAGGTTGCTGTGAGCTGTGACGTCACAGCACTCTACCAAGGGCAAAATAATGAGACTCTGTCTCAAAAATAAAATAGAAAAACTCACTGGGCATTGTGGCAGGCACCTGTAGTCCTAGCTACTCAGCAGGCTGAGGCAAGAAAATTGCTTGAACCCAAGAACTTGAGGTTGCTGTGAGCTATGATGACACCACAGCACTCTGCCTAGAGCAACGCAGTGAGACTCTGTCTCAATAAATAAATAAATAAAAGAACTGATAAACTCAGTAAAGTTGCAGGGCACAAAATAAAATCAACATACAAAAATCAGTAGCCTTTCTATATGCCAACAGCAAACAATCTGAAAAAGAAACCAAGAAAATAATCCTATTTACAACAGCTACAAATAAAATAAAATACCTAGGAATGAACTTAACCAAAGAAGCGAAAGTTCTCTGCAACAAAAACTATACAGCAGGCTGGGCATGGTGGCTCATGCCTATAATTCCAGCACTCTGTGGGGCCAAGGTGGGTGAATCGCTTGCGCTCACGAGTCAGAGACCAGCCTGAGCAAGATCCACACCTCATCTCTAAAAAAGACCTGAGTGTTGTGTCAGGCACCTATAGCCCCAGCTACTCATGAGGCTGTGGCAAGAGGATCGCTTGAGCACAAGTGTGTGAGCTATGATGCCAGGGCCCTCTACCAGGGGCAAGAAAGTGAGACTCTGTCTCAAAAACGAACAAAAAACCAAACAAACAAAAACAACAACAACAAAAACTATAAAGCCTTGATAGAACAAATTGAAGGGGACACCAAAAAACGGAAAACAAACTCTATGCTCATGGCTTGGAAGAATCAATATTGTTAAAATGTCTATACTCCCCAAAGCAATCTACAGATTCAATGCAATTCCCATCAAAATACCAATGACATTCTGAAATTTATATGGATCTACAAAAGAGCCAGGATAGCCAAAGCCATCCTGAGCAAAAGAACGAAACTGGGAGAATCAGGTTACCTAATGTCAAATTATACTGCAGCGGTGCAGTAACCAAAACAGTATGGTACTAGTATAAGAACAGACACATAGACCAAGGGAACATAATAGAAAACCTGGAAATAAATCCACACAGCTATAGTGAACTTATCTTTGACAAAAGTGCTAAGAACATACAGTGGGGCAAGGATTCAAATGGTGCTGGGAAAATGATATGCAGGACTGTGCACCAGGAGTCTGTTATTGGGCATCATTTTAAGCTGCAGTTAGAGCTTACTGGTTTACAAAAGGGTTGCCCCACTCACAGGTTTAATATTGAATAGTGTGAACATCATCTACCAGCTTGAATGTTATAGAAGAAGCCTCCTCTGATTTCCTTACTTAAAAGTAATCTTTTCTTCCTCTGAATTTAATTATGTGAAATTTTTACCTCCATATCATCCATTGTCTTCTAAATTTGTATTGTAGTTTTTTATACCCACATGTTACCTCCCTTCCTGGCATATGTGTTTCCTGGGATCCAGATCCATCCTTATGTTATTTTATTTGTCCATATTTTTATTTTATGTTAAGGTAACAGCCACCATGGATTGAGCAGTCACTTATGTACCAAGTCCTTTACATGGGCAATCCTGTTTAAACATCTCAAATGCTTCTCGTGAAGTGTTGCTACCTCCATTTTGCAAATGAGAAACCTTAAGACCAAGAAGATTAATGTCTAGTCGAAGGTCATAGAGCTTCTAAATGATGGAGCCTGGATTCAAATTCATGCAGCTTGATTTCAGAGTATACGCTCTTAGCTACTGGTCCATGGCATCCCTTGATAATGCTTCCTGCACGTTGCAGGCAGTAAGGTGCAGTAGATACCTGTTGAATGAATTCATTAATCAGCTAATCTGTGGTACAAGTATGTTGAGGAGCTCTTCATAGTCCACCCCTGATACCTCTTTTGACCCACACCATGACCCACACCATTAGCTAAGACTAGAAAGGATTTGGGAATAAAATCAGGGTCAGACCCTTGAGCATCCAGACCATTATCAAGCCAGGTTCTACCAAGACTAACATTAATAACATTATTCATAGAATTAACCTAAGACTGCTTTCACAATCCCCGCAGACCTAGCTGAGTCTGATAACTTTCTAAGGAGGTTAGGTCTGAAAGCACTAAGTTTATAATCCTTTGAACTGTGGTGTTGTGTGTTTGGGGGGAGAGCAGGTGTAAGTACCTGGAGGGTTATCATGAGATTTAATGAGATCATGTGAAGTACCCACCACAGTGCTTGGTCCATGGAAAGAATGCCACATGTATTAGCACTGCCCTCCCCTGCACCCTCATCCCCACTTCGCAGCTAAGCTGAGAGAAGGCATAAAGCCAAGGGGAGAGATGGATGGATGGCAGCTGGCAACACAAGAGATGTTAGTCAAATTCCACAGGGTGAAACCATTCTGAGTCAGAGGTGTCAAGGTCCACTCCCAGGATTTCAAAGAGCAGCTTTTAGTCTCACAAGAAAAGGAGAGGGATCAGTGAGAGGCGAATGGGAGAAGGAGGAAGTAATTATTCCTAGCAGAGGGTGACACTGGTTCTTGGGATTTGTTCACTGTAACAAGTGACTATTTTGTTGGCCAAAATTGGATTTACTAAAGGGCGAAGATCTATAGATTTCACTGAGTCGCCTGCACTTTATTAAAGAGTAGGAAGATTGATTGCAAGCACCTGCCAGTCTGGTGATCCCACTTAATGTAACCAACCCTGGAAAATTCCTCTCTCATTCCACAAGCTTCTCAGTCTCTTGCCTCTGTGAAGATTGCATGTCTGTCCAGAAAAAGACATTTTAGTCCTTGCTTTTCCCAAACAATAGAAAAAAGCCAACCTTGACAAAGCTACGAGTTTGTCCTAAGAACCTGGAAGGTTACTTACAAGATATTTCAACAACCTGTGTCTTCGGTAAGGCTCCCTAGGAACTGACTCTTAGACAGAGATGTGCATGTGGGGTTGGTTGGCTGGTTTGCTTTTTAGTGACAACACCTGGGACTAAGGGCAGCCGCACTGCACGAAGGCAGAAATGAACTGCAATGAGGCCCTTGTCATCGAGGCCTCAGCTGAGCTTACAGGGCCTTTGTGTCCCTTATTGACTAGTCATTTGATCCTGCCTTGAAGGGGTGTGACCTGTGTAAGGCAGCTCCCTTGCTGAGGGCCCTTCCAGTAGAGGTATTCAGCTATGAGGAACAAACAGCTAGTGCTCCAGCTGCAAAAATCAGAGTATGGCTCAGTACAAAAGGTTTGTGATTCAAAAAGATCAAGAAACGTAACATCAGCACAGATGGAAACAAATGACGTCCTCCCAGCAATACAAGCCAAGCAAGGTGAAACTTGTACAGGTGAATCTAAAAGGATGCTATTGGCTTGGCGCCTGTGGCTCACCGGACTAAGGCACCAACCACGTACACCTGAGCTGGCGGGTTCGAATCCAGCCCAGGCCCGCCAAACAACGATGGCTGCAACCAAAAAATGGCCAGGCGTTGTGGCGGGCGCCTGTACTCCCAGCTATTTGGGAGGCAGAGGCGGGAGACTCGCTTGAGCCCAGGAATTGGAGGTTGCTGTGAGCTGTGATGCCACAGCACTCTATCCAGGGTGACAGTTTGAGGCTCTGTCTCAAAAATAAATAAATAAATAAAAGGATGCTGTCAACTGTGTTTCTTGTTCCTTTTTTTTTGTTTTTTGAGATAGTCTCACTATGTCATCCTGGGTAGAGTGCTGTGGCGTCACAGCTCACAGCAACCTCAAACTCTTGGGCTTAAGCGATTCTCTTGCCTCAGCCTCTCAAGTAGCTGGGACTACAGGCGCCCGCCACAATGCCTGGCTATTTTTTGTTGCATTTGTCATTGTTGTTTTAGGGGGCCCAGGTCGAGTTCGAACCCACTAGCCTTGGTGTACATGGCTGGCGCTGTAACCACTGTGCTATGGGCGCCAAACCATGGCTGTGTTTCTTGAGAGTTAAATAATGGACCCTAATACAGTCTGTCTTAAAATTTTTGTGGGTCATGTCTGCCCTGTACCTGCCGAGCAGCAGTGAGGCATACCACATATAAAGTTAAAAATCCAGGAGAAATTTTGGTTCGTTGATTTCGGGGAGGGGTGGGGAAGGGAGAGAACCTTATCTATAAGCTATGATTTAGAGGGGGAAGGCACATATTGTAACTATCGCCTGTCTGCACTGAAGACGGGCTGGATGACTCCTAGAGTATGGTCCAGCTATGTCTGCTGTTGAGGGAGATATCTGTGTAGTTTAACTTTGAGACTAGATCTTGCTCTGCCTCCCAGGCTGGAGGGCAGCAGTACAATTTTAGCTCATTGCAGCCTCGAAATCCTGAGTTCAAGTGATCCTTCCACCTTAGCCTCCTGAGTATATGGGATTACAGGCACAAGTTGCTGTGCCTGGCTGTATTTCTTTTTTCTTTTTTTTTTTTTGAGACAGAGTCTCACTATGTCACCCTTGGTAGAGTGCCATGATGTCATAGCTCACAGCAATCTCAAACTCTTGGGCTTAAACAATTCTCTTGCCTCAGCCTCCGAAGTAGCTGGGACTATAGGCTCCTGCCACAACGCTGGGCTATTTTTTGTTCCAGTGGTCATTGTTGTTTAGCTGGCCCGGGCTGGGTTCAAACCCCCCAGCCTCAGTGTTTGTGGCCGGCGTTGTAACCACTGTGCCACAGGTGCTGAGCCCTGGCTGCATTTCCTCACCGTAGAAATTAGAGAAGTAGAATAAATGAACTGCCGCATCTGGCAACTTAACCTGGGAGCCTGGAATCAAAGACACTGCACAGAGTAGGCGTCTAGTAAATGTCTTTTTCAATCAAATTGCCCTATAATTGGGGGCTCCTGACTGAGAGATCCACTGGCTTTCTTTGGAGAAAGTAGGGAAATTTTCTTGTGACATTTAAGTCCAAATATGCCCACTTGATTTAATCCTACAAGGGGCTAAGGGCTTGTAATGTTTGTCAAGCCCTTAGAAGAAAAGGGGGGAAGATGAGACTTTATTAGACTTTGGCTAGAACAAAACATCACCTACTCAGCCGTGGCTGAGCCCTTACATTCCCATAGCATTTACCTGGTATATATCACTTAGAATCTGTCTTGTATTTTACACCTTTTTATTTTGTTTCTTTGTTTTTCAAGTCAGTCTCTGACTTCTCTCCTGGGGTGTCAATTTCTGGAAAGGAGCATCTTGAGACCTAGCCCATCTTATTTTCTTCATAGTGAGAGATGATATTCAAAATAGTTAATACCAAGGCAAGGTGCAATGGCTCATGCCTATACTCCTAGCACTCTGGGAGGCTGAGGTGGGTGAATAGCTTATCACAGGAGTTTGAGACTAGCCTGAGCAAGAGCTAGACCCTGTCCCTAAAAATAGCCGGGTGTTATGGCAGGTGCCTGTAGTCCCAGCTACTCAGGAGGCTAAGGCAAGAGAATCACTTGCGCCCAGGAGTTTGAGGTTGCTATGAGCTGTGATGCCACAACACTGTACCAAGGGTCACAAAGTGATACTCAAAAAAAAAAAAAAAATTTAACACCAGGCAGCAACCAGTTTAAACGGACACAGGGACACAGGTCTTCAGGAGTACCTGAAGCATACCTGTGGTATACATAGCTGAATATTTGTTCTTACATGAAGCCATCCAATAAACAGTTGTTGAATTGAATTTCATTGAATACTCCTGGCCATGGCATCTGATGGGTTTCTTTCAGAACTCAGGTGACTTTTTCTTGTCAAAATATGATCATAATCATTTTTTCCTCCATTTAGATTCTGTAGGAGTTTGTACATGATTTTGAAGAACGCTGCAAAAAACGGGACACACCATACCTGCATTATCCAACATGGTAGCCCCAAATCACATGCATAAGGTTGCTAGATAAAATATGGGAGCCCCAATTAAATTCAAATTTCAGCTTATAAAAGAATAATTTTGTAGTATAACTGTGTTCCAGAAAATATTTGGAGTATACTTAACTTATAGAATTACATGTTATTTATTTGAAATTGGTAATTAACTGGGCATCCTATGCTTTATTTGTTAAATCTGGTAACCCTACATGTTACTTCCTAAATTTCATTAAAAATTAAAAATTTAGCACTTCAGTTTTACTAGCTGCATTCCAAGTGTCCATAGCTACCTGTGGCTAATAGTTACCATCTTAAATAGAACAGTTATAAAACATTTCCTTTTGCCACCACTTTTGCCCAGCAAAAGATAGAAGGAAGGTTTTGTGTATTTTACAGGTTATAAGAAAATTACATTTAGGGCTAGGAAACTGCCAAGAAACCCTAGAAGGCCCCTTTTGACAAGCCAAAAAGCCAGAGTCCTTGTGTTAACAGTCTGTTACTCTTACTGAGTATGGAGAATATTTAACCAAAAGGTATGGCCAGGCGTGGTGGTTCATGCCTATAATCCAAGTACTCTAGAAGGCTGAAGCAGGTGGATTGCTTGAGCTCATGAGTTCGAAACCAGCCTGAGCAAGAGCGGGATCCTGTCTCTAAAAAATAGCTCAGTTAGGGCGGTGCCTGTGGCTCATTGAGTAGGGTGCTGGCCCCATATACCGAAGGTGGCGGGTTCAAACCCTGCCTCGGCCAAATTGCAAAACAGAAAAATAGCTGGGCGCTGTGGCGGGCGCCTGTAGTCCCAGCTAGTCTGGAGGCTGAGGCAAGAGAATCACCTAAGTCCAGGAGTTGGAGGTTGCTGTGAGCTGTGTGATGCCATGGCACTCTACTGAGGGTGATAAAGTGAGACTCTGTCTCTACAAAAAAAAAAGGCTTGGCGCCTGTGGCTCAATGGGCTAAGGCGCCAGCCACGTACACCTGAGCTGGCGGGTTCGAATCTAGCCCGGGCCTGCCCAACAACAATGATGGCTGCAACCAAAAAATGGCCGGGTGTTGTGGCGGGCGCCTGTAGTCCCAGCTACTTGGGAGGCGGAAGCAGGAGCCTCACTTGAGCCCAGGAATTGGAGGTTGCTGTGAGCTGTGATGCCAGGGCACTCTATCCAGGGTGACAGCTTGAGGCTCTGTCTCAAAAAAAAAAAAAAAAAATTGGAGACCCAAGTAGTGAACCTCCGGGACACATAATTGGGCCTTAGCCTTGGAAAGTTTGTACCCACAAATCAGCTAGAAAGTTTAAGAGAGCTTGTGTAGCTTTGCAGCATTCCTCTGCATTTGATGTTCCTAAAAGAATGTCATCTACATACTGAATAAGAGTCGTTGCAGGATATGAAAAACGACTCAAGTCTTTGGCCAAAGCTTGTCCGAACAAGTGAGGGCTGTCTCTAAAGCCCTGGGGTAACACAATCCAAGTAAGCTAAGTATTGGAGTCAGAGGGGTCCTCAAAAGCAAAAAGGTACTGGGAATTTTCATGAAGTGGAATGCAAAAGAAGGCATCTTTTAAGTCCAAGACCGTGAAATAGACAGCCTTTTCAGGGATATGAGATAATAAAGTATATGGATTGGGAACTACAGGATGGAGAGGAATGACCGCTTCGTTTATAATGGGGAGGAGTTCTTGGCCTAGTCTCCAAGTTCTGTTCGGCTTTGGAACTCCTAGGAGTGTTACATAGACTATTACAATGTATTAATAATTTCTGTTGCTTTAGATTCTGTATTATGGGTATTAATCCATTCTTAACGTCTGTTTTTAGAGGATATTGTTTTTGATTGGGGTAGATGGTGGGATTTTTTAACTTAATTTGGACTGGTTGAGCATACTGTGCTCTCCCCACCTGTCCCTCAGTAGCCCACACTTCTGGGTTAATTTCTGTCTCTAATAAGGGAAGGTTATAATACAGGTCCTGTCCCATATTCACATAAATGGTTGTTCCTGCCTTAGTTAGTATGTCCCTCCCCAAAAGAGGAGCAGGACTTTCAGGCATGATTAGGAAGGCATGAGCGAACAGCCAGTCATCCCAATTGCAGCTTAAGGGCTGGGAGAAAAATTTGGTAACCAGCTTTCCAGACACCCCCTGTATAGTTACTGATTTGGGAGATAAAAGACTAGGGTTAGAGAGAAGTACAGAAAAGGTTGCTCCAGTGTCCAAAAGAAATTTTATCTCTTGGACCTCCACTATAAGGCAAACCCGGGGCTCTTGAGGGGAGATGACACAAGTTGGAGCCATGAGAATCTGCCCCGGGCACCCTCAGTCCAGTTTGGGTGCCAATGGGGTCACTGTCCAGGAGGCCTTCACCTCTGGGGACAGGCCACCCTCCAGTGGTCACCCTTGCATTCGGGACAGGGGCCAGGTGGCTTGCCCAGCCGGTGGTACTGCTGGGGGCACTCTCCTGAAGTGGCCTGTCTGACCACATTGGAAGCACTTGTTTCTAGCTCCTCTGGTTTTCCTCTGTCCCGAAAGTCACTCGTTTGTCAGAGTGCCATTACTAGAGCTGTCATTTTTTTCTGTTCCCTTCTCGCTTTTTCCTCCTTTCTCTCCTGATCTCGGTTATAAAAGACCATAGTGGCCATTTTAAGAAGATTCTCTAGGTTATGGTCTGGGCCTAGAGCCAATTTCTGGAGTTTTCTTTGAATGTCTGGAGCCGCTTGAGTGATAAATTTGTCTTTCAAAATAATCTGACCCTCTGTGGAGTCAGGTGTCAATTGGGTGTATTTTCTCATTACCTCCCTAAGCCTCTCAAGAAAGGCTGAGGGATTCTCATTTTGTTCCTGGCAAATGGTAGACAACTTGGCATAATTCACAGGCTTTTTCTTAGACTGACGTAAACCTTCTAGGATACATGTTAGAAAATGTTTACGCCACTAGTCACCTTCTTTCTCAGGGTCCCAATCAGGATCCTGAAGGGGAACTGCCTGTCTTCCCGTGGGGTATCTGTCCCTGTCTCCAGGAGACATGCTGCCATCAGTATGGGACATGAACCACAAATCACCCCACTTCCTAGCTTCATCCAGAACTTCATTTTTTTCATTAAACGTTAACGTTTGATCGAGTAGTAGCATTATATCCCTCCAAGAGGGGTCAAAGCTTTGTCCTAACCCCTGGAGAACATCTATGTACTTATCGGGGTCATCTGAAAATTTTTCTAAATTGCTTTTAATTGCTTTAAATCTGCTAGAGAAAATGGAGTATATACTCGTGCACTTTCCCTTTCACCCCCTACAGTCTCAACCAAGGGACACAGAGAAGGATATGGTTGCCTTCTGGGGATTGCAGTAGGACCAGAACAAACTCTTTGGACAGCCTCCCCCCTGGGGTTTTCCCAAACACATGGAGGAAGGTGTGGGAGAAGTAGATGTAGGGTTTGAACTAGGTGGTGTCTCCCTGGAGAATCCCTGACCATTTGGGAAAGTGACTACAGCCAAGAGAGCAGAATCTATCTGACAGGTCTTACACAGTTGGGGGTCATACTGGAGGTAAAAGAACACTTGCACATAGGGCACTTCAGACTATCTTTCTTCCTGTTTACAAAAGGTATCTAGTTGAAGAATGGTGTTATAATTAAGAGTACCCTCTGGGGGCTATTGTTCACCAGTGGAGAGTCGATATTGAGGCCAGGCTTGGGTGCAGAAGAAAACCATACATTCTTTTTTTTAGCGCCTGGGGATCAAACATGTCCCAGTGCTCCAGAATACAGCCCAGCGGGGTGTTCTCTCAATGAGAGAATATGTTACCCATCTGTGAGAAAGAACAAACATCTAGTTTACTCAATCCCACCCAGTATTCCTGAGTCGGTCAAAGCATCCCCTGACCAACCCAAGAAGCCTTCCGACCAAACAAAAGGAAGCGTCCCTCCAATGCCTGGGGAAGAGTACCTGAGGAGAGTGGCCTCCTCAGCCCCTGCACTTGTCTGGAATTAGCCACTCTTACCAGTGTAGTGCTTGTGCCCGCTCGTTCTCCTGTGCTTATAACCAGCCGGCAGCACAGCTCC
>CAUYON010050045.1:0-10857 GCA_963573935.1 Arctocebus calabarensis
TTCTTTAGGACATGGTTCTCTTGCTAAATCAGTCACCTTTCCTCAAGTCATGACTGTTCTTCACAAATTTCATTGAGCTGACTCATCCCATGATACCCTCTTTTTGTTTTGTTTATTTATACCTTTTTTAAAAAATTAAGCATTTTTTTTTTTTTGAGACAGAACCTCAAGCTGTCACCCTGGATAGAGTGCTGTGGCATCACAGCTCACAGCAACCTCTAATTCCTGGGCTCAAGCGAGTCTCTTGCCTCTGCCTCCCAAGTAGCTGGGACTACAGGCGCCCGCCACAACGCCCAGCCATTTTTTGGTTGCAGCTGTCATTGTTGCTTGGCGGGCCCGGGCTGGATTCGAACCCGCCAGCTCAGGTGTACATGGCTGGCGCCTTAGCCTATTGAGCCACAGGTGCCTAGCCTCTCCAGTCTATATTAATGGAGGGTTTTGTAGTTTTCTCTTTTGTTCTGCCTGTGTTTGGTTTTTATATTTGGGTAATGCTTGCCCCATAAAATGAACTAGAATGTGTTTGTTCTCACATTATTTTCTACAAAAGTTTTTTATAGAACTGGTGTTATTTCTGATTTAAATAGTTGGTAGAACTTACAAGTGAAATCTTCTGGGTGTGGAGGTATTTTTTGAAAGAGTTTTAATAAAGAATTAATTTCATTTATTTATAAGACTTCTCAGGTATGTATGTCATCTTGGTAGAGTTTTGGTAGTTTGTGGGTTTTGAGAAATTGTTCTGTTCATCTAAGTTTTAGAATTTACATGTATAGTACTGTTATTTACAATAATCTCTTTTTATTCTTTCAATATCTCTGTGGTCTCAACTGATATCTCTAGTATTATTCCTAATATTGGTGATCTTAGTCTTTTTATTTTTGTCAATCTTGCTAAATGTTTATCAATTTTGGAGTTTTTTTTCATTTTTCTGTTGTTGAATTTATTGATTTTTGCTTTTTAATTTTTCTTCTACTTGCTTAAAGTTTACCTTTTCATATTTTCCTATTTTCCTTATGTGTAGGTATTTGTTACATGCTATGAGCTCCTTTTATTACTTCATCTAATTTACATGCATTAAAACAGTAGTCACTACATGTGACTAGGAGGTGAAAATGACGGCTATTAACAATATGACTGTATCATATGAGACTGTGATCTATTTTAGCACCAATAGGTGGTCATGTCTCTCAACATGATCACTAGATTTGCCCAACAGACTTATCCCCAGGGAAACCATTCTCTAAAGTGGCTTCCTTTCAACAGTGTTAGAACTTGAAAAACTTTTGAAAATTATGGAATCCAATTATTCATTTTACAAATGAGTTATAGAAAGCTTTAGAACTTTGTCTAAGTTCACACAGCTCCTTACTATTAAAGAGTAAAAGCAAGATCTATGAATACCTGGTATTGCTGCCTTTTCTAATACTGAAGACATTGTTGCCCTGAACTATCTCATGATGCTATTGGTTCAAGCATTCAGAGTAATGGGTCAGACTTAGGATCAAAGAGTGAAGCTTCTTATGATTCCTGCCATTGAGAGAGTCTGGACCTTCTGTGGACTTTTTCTTAGATTTTTTTCCCTCAAGGATTTGTGTAGGCTTTGCCTCTATGTTTTATTCTCTTAGATGATGAAGAGCTTTCACCAGCTGAACTTTTCTTCGAATTTCAAAGTCACTGACTTTTTGCATGTGGATTATGTATGTAATTTTGAAGAGGCAAAAGCAGCAATCTAAGCAAGTTTTTTTTTTGTTTGTTATAGTTAACAATTTTTGTGAATGATTTTTTTTCACCATATTGCAGATTCTCTGATACAATGATTCTTTTGATTTGTTTTTTGGATATAGTCCTTTATGTGGTAAATTAAAGACTTTATTCATTCTCACCAAGCAGGAACTAAATAAGAGTTTTGGTTTCAAATAAACAGTTTCTGTTCTTCAAAGGAATTTGTCAAAGAAGAGGTTTAAATAGGGGCTTTACCTGGTCCTGGAATTTGATGCAATTTTGATTCCCAGAACAAAATAGGAGCAGGAGACTGAAATATCATTGGAAACCTAATTTGTCCATAGTCAAAGAGCTTACGGTAGTAGATTCTGCAATCTAATCCAAATCTACAGAGACACAATACCTGCTTCTTTTCTGTTCTACCATTTGGATCAGGATATAATGAATTTATTTGATTAAAATGCTTAGACTAGTGGCCAGATCACAGGAAATGCTGCATAGATGTTTAATGCACAAAACAAACAAACCTATTACATAAGGTGGAAGAAATGGGTGAATTCCTAGCACTCTACCAAGATTGGTTCAGGAAGAAACAGAAAATCTGAACAGACCAGCAATGAGTAAGGATATTGCATCAGTAACAGATTATCTCCTTTTTTTTTTTTTTTGAGACAGAGACTCAAGCTGTCACCCTGGGTAGAGTGTCATGGCATTACAGCTCACAGCAACCTCCAATTCCTGGGCTCAAGCAAGTCTCCTGCCTCCGCCTCCCAAGTAGCTGGGACTACAGGCGCCTGCCACGACGCCCAGCTATTTTTGTTTGGGTTGCAGCCGTCGTTGTTGGTTGGCAGGCCCAGGCTGGATTTGAACCCGCCAGCTCAGGTTTATATGGCTGGCGCCTTAGCCCGCTGAACCACAGGCACTGAGCTGACATATTATCTCCTATCAAAAAAAAAAGCCTGAAACTAGATGGATTCAGTGCTGAATTCTACAAAACATTTAAAGAAGAAGTAATATCAATGCTTCTCACATTCTTCTGAGAAATTGAAGAGGAGGGAGTACTTCCACAAAGCCAATATTCCCCTGATACAAAAGCCAGACAAAGCCACAAGAAAATAAAAGTACAATGGCGTGACTGGAGTCCCATGAAGAAGACCAGGACACAGATGAGAAGTACAAGCTGCAAGAGGTGAGGCTCACCAGAGGTTCAGGAGAGCCCCAAATCCTTCATTTTGTAGTGTTTTATTTAGTAAGGGAACAAAGGGTTGAACTAGTGCCAATTAGTGACTTTCTGGTATACAATACTTACCAGGGCCTACGTGACTTACTCCTCAACCCTTGCAGGGAAGTGTCATAAGGATGTTAATCTATAACATGTGCCTATCATAAAACATTTGTGCTCTCTCATCCGGAAACCCTGAGTCACTTGGTGGGTTGCCTCCAAATCACAAGGGCTCTCGAGATTTGCCAGGAGATTGTCTTGTTCTCAGAGGTTCCTTGAATGAGGTCAAGAAGTGGTAAATGTTGTGATGGCAGTGTGTTGGACTAGGGTCCCACAGTACAGGCCGGTATCTCTGATGAATAAAGGTGCAAAAAATCCTCAACAAAGTATTAGCAAACCACATCCAATTACGTGTTAAAAAGATTATTCCTCATAATCAAGAGGGCTATTTCAGGGGTCAAAGGTGATTCAACATATGCAAATAAATGTGTTAACATCACATCAACAGAATGAAGGACAAAAAGCACAGCTTAATAGACAAAGAAACAGAATTTGATAAAGTTCAATATTCATTTATGATAAAAACTCTCAACAAAATAGATACAGAAGAAATGTGCTTCAATGACAAACCCACAACTAACACACTAACTAGTGAAAAGTTGGAGGCTTTTTCTCTCAGATCAGTAATAAGACTTGGATGCCCACTCTTACCACTTTATTTAACACAGTACCGGAAGTCCTCATGAGAGCCATTAGACAAGAAAAAAAAAAGGCATCTATATTGGAAAGGACGAAGGAAATTGTCTTTGGCTGACCTTGCATATGGAAAATCTTAAGGATTGCATGAAAAACCTTTTAGAACTAATAGATAAATTTAGTGGAGGTGTAGGTTAGAAGTTCAAAAAACAAAAATCAGTAGAATTTTTATGTACAAACAATGAGCTAACTAAAAAAGAAATCAGGAAAACAAACTCATTTACAATAGCATAAAAAATACACAAAACAAATACTATATTATTTTCCTGCAAAAGCCAGAAAATTAACTTTGTTTTTATTGCTTGCTAATTAATATATATTTTTCTAATCATAGGTACAACTCTCTGCTCATATTTAATGGCTCTCACTTGTCAATTTCTATTACCATCTTCAAGATTCAACTAAAGATTTGATTGTGTGGATTATGTGTGTAATTTTGAAAAGGCAAAAGCAGCAATCTAAGCAAGTTTTTTTGTTATAGTTAACAATTTTTGCGAATGATTTTTCACAAAAATCATACCATTGTCTTTTTCAGAATATCATTATATTCTCTTTATTATATGAGCAATATGGACCTAATTTGTAAAACATAATTTTCTTACTTTGACAATCTTTTTTGTACATAGTAATTAATGCCAACAGTTGGCAAGATATAATAAATATTGTGTTGGGATTAAAACTTGCTAATTTAAAGAGTTGTAATTTTTATGTTTATCCCTTAAATGCAATGTAACACTTTCAAGCACAGGGGAAACAGTCAGTTTTTTTTTTTTGTGTGTGTGTATATGTGATTCTAGGTAAACACTATTCAATCTGAATTATGTAATTAGTCAATGGTTAAATAATGTCTTTTGTAATTAATACTCTTAGGAAAAATTATTTCTCTCATCTCTAAATTTAGGTCATTTTAGTCATTAGGTCTTCATTAAGTCATCAATAAAACGATGTGTTATGTCTGACATGAAATTGTTATTTTGCTTTCCTCTCTACATTTTCTACAATAATCTCTTGAGAGTTGTTTCCCTATATGATATTCCTCAAATCTCTAGATAGTGGAAGGAGACCTTAAGGACCCAGACAATTCAACAGCATAAAAAACAGAAACCCTTACTAAAGAATTTAGAGGGGCTTTTTGCTTGTTTCCTAACACCTCTAAAAGTGTTACTATGTGAGAAAAACAGTGGGATGGAGGAGGGGGATTAGTGTCACCTTTCTAGGGCAAAAGTAGAGAGGTAATTTTTTCTGAAGTGATAGGAGCTCATTAACCCCATTCCAGTGACTATGGGTGCTCACCACAGATGAGAACTGAGCCTGTCAAAGACATGAATACTTATTTCTTCTGAGTCAGTCTTTCAGAGAAAGCTAGTGTTTCTTCATCTCCTCATTTTAAAATGGTATTTAGTCCAATGTAAGTAGTCAATTAAAGCTTTCATGTTTGTTCGCTATTTTAACTGAATTAAGACTTTTCAGCCAACATGTGGTCTTTTTGCCCTCAGAAAATCCTCTTCCTTTGAATTTCTTGTCCCTTAAAGTTACCCATCTATTATTCCCTACTTGATGTAACCTCAGGAAGAGGTTGTGCTTGGGCACATCCTGGGTTATAATAGATACTAGTATAAAACTGATCCCTACATGTGTTTCTACTACTCGCACCAAATTGAATCCCTTAATTGAATTATTTGTATAGCAATTACGTAAAGAAGTATGCTTCGGACAATGTACAAAGCATTGTAAAATCCTAACCTAAATGATTTTGCAGTTTGTTTTTCCTGTGAGAACCATAGATCAAAGCAATCGTTTCTTTTGGTCATCTCCAGCTAGAGAATAATCTAGTCAAAAGGTATCCCTTTTTGACATTTCCTTTTACTATCTGTAGGCCAGCCACATTCACCTTCTACCTCTTCTATTTTCCATTTATCGTACCCCCAAACTTCCTCTTCTAAAATTGGAACAAAGACCTTGTTAAAATGTAAAAAGGTGAGGGTTTTGGTCTGTACATAGCAGGATGAGCCTGTCAGATGCTGTCTTTTTATAGCTCAAGAACTTAGCTCAAGCTCTTCTTTAAGATCTTGATAAGGACAAGGAAAAGCTCTAGGCCATGGTCATCTTTTGATAATTGTTTTTCTTCTTGGAAAAGTATGCTGGCTCCTCCTGTCTGCCATCTGCTCCTTAACAAGAGGGACAATTTTGGAAGGGGCTTCTTCAGTTACAGTGCTACATCTTATCTCAGATGCTCTCATGATTTCTTCTGAGGTCAGTATGAAAACCGGGGCAGTGATGAGGGAATGTTTCTTAAAAAGAATTGCTGGCAGATACATGTCATTTGAGACAGAACAATGTCTCAGAACATCGTCCCAGAACAATGTCCTGTAGTAATAATGCTTTTGAAAGTTTAGTATAATTCAGTGAGAGTCATATAAGATATTTTTTCTTTTTTTCTAAGTTCTGATTTTCATCGAAACATCTGAGTGTCTTTAAACACGATTAGTATTTTATGTAATATTCTGAAAAATCTTGTGACATAGCATTGATAGTCCCTTGAAAAATGGAACTGATTCTCATGATTGCATTCAGGTCCATGAGATACGTGGATCTGTGTATTTCAGATACTAGAATAAATTGCTTTGCACCCTATTACAATTTCAAAGATCTGACTAATTGACTCTTCATTGAAACAGGTAATCAGAGAGGTCCATGGTTAGGTAAAAGTGTTTTTCAGATATATGATGAGCTTTCTAGATTTCTACCTATTTTTCCCAACAATTTAGTAGTTTCCATTTGAACAAATTCAAGAACATACAGCACAAGAATGTTCAGAACAACCAGTGCCAACTAAAATGGTGTTTGAAAAGCAGAGAGCACTAACCATGTTCTGTGGTGGACAAAGTGAAGGAATAGAGAGAAAATCCATGCCAGGAACCTTCCTTAGGCAGATGTGAGCTCTAAGATACAATGACTCACTTGTGGTTACTTGGGCTTCTCAGCTCCATTTCCAGTGCTCCATTTGTTACAATAAATGCCTGACAATTCTGGGGCTCAGCCTGAACCCTTAAGGAGCCAGCAGGAAACATACCATCATCTGGCGATGTACAAGTCATCTCCCTCCCACATACTGTACTTCTGAAGTCACAAAAGATCCTGCCCCCATTTAATTCTGCAGTGGTTCTCTTGCACCACTTTCTACATCATCATCACTATTTTTTTTTCTAGAATCAGGATCTTGCTCTAGAAAAGGCTGGAGTGAAGTGACCCTATCATATAGCTCCCTACAGTCTCAAAATTCTGGGCTTAAGTGATTCTCCTGTCTCAGCCTCCTGAGTAGCTGGGACTACAGGTATGACCCACAACAACTGGCTAATTTTTAAAATTGTTTTTTATAGAGATAGAATCTCACTACATTGCCTAGGCTGAACTCTGGTTTTGACCTCTTGGCCTCAAGCAAGCCTCCTGCGTTGGCCTCCCAAAGCACTGGGATTATAGGTGTGAGTTACTGTATCAGGCATATCATCCCTCCTTTTTTTTTTTGAGACAGAGTCTCACGTTGCTACCCTTGGCAGAGTGCAATTTTGTCAAAGCTCACAGCAACCTCAAACCCTTGGGCTTAAGTGATCCTCTTGCCACAGCCTCCTGAGTAGCTGGGACTACAGGCACCTGCCACAATACCCTGCTATTATTAGAGACCAGGTCTCACTCTTGCTCAGGCGATCGACTTGCCTCAGCCTCCCAAAGTGCTAGGATTACAGGCTGAGCCACCACACCTGGCCCTCCTCTCTCTCTCTCCTTTTTTTTTTTTTTTTTGAGACAGTTTTACTCTGTTGCCCCGGCTAGAGTGCCATGGCATCAGCCTAGCTCACAGCAACTTCGAACTCCTGCTTCAAGTGATTCTCCTGTCTCAGCCTCCCAAGTAGCTGGGACTATATGCACTTGCTACCATGCCTGGCTTATTTTTCTATTTTTAGTAGAGTTGGGATATTGGTCTTGCTCTGGCTGGTTTTGAACTCTTGACCTCAAGTGATCTTCCTCCCTCAGCCTCCCAGAGTGCTAGGATTATAGGCATGAACCTCAGTGCCTGGCCACCATCACTATTTTTAAAATGCTGGTATTTGGTCACCACAGAATAAGAATATGTTGACTATGAAGTAGATGAAATCTAAGGGATACTACACAAGGCAGCCAGACCATGAGGTAAATAATGAGGGCATGGGAAGTGGATAAATGCCTCTCAAATTTTTGACAAGGTAATTAAATAAGGATGTCTTCCCCCTGTGTGATTTGTGGCTGAGATACTCTTGCACTGTAAGAGTAATTTTAATTTTTAATTTGCAAGAGTAAATTTAGAAATGTACTTTTATTTTTATTTATTTTTTATTTATTTTTTTGACAGAGCCTCAAGCTGTCACCCTGGATAGAGTGCAGTTTTTGCATCACAGCTCACAGCAACCTCCAATTCCTGGGCTTAAGCGAGTCTCCTATCTCCGCCTCCCAAGTAGCTGGGACTACAGGCACCCGCCACAACACCTGGCCATTTTTTAGTTGCAGCCGTCATTGTTGTTTGGCGGGCCTGGGCTGGATTCAAACCCGCCAGCTCAGTTGTACGTGGCTGGCGCCTTAGCCCGTTGAGCCACAGGCGCCGAGCCAGAAATGTACTTTTAAAATGCTGATTTCATGAAAAGGGAATGGTAGCTATTTAAGGACTCTGTACATTGATTAAGTCCCTTTGTGCTAATGGACATAATCTTAAGTGGACATAATCATAAGTGTACCCAACAGGGAGCAGACTCAGGAAGCAAATCATGCTAACCAAGCTGATGTGGAGTTATCTGATAGGAATGAATACTATTCATTGGTCAAAGGGTTAAGAGGCCCATAGAGGACCAGAATATTGAGGTATGATGTCAGTGAGGATAGTATGTTCAGGTCTTTAGGTGGAAAACAAGAATGAAAGAGGAAGGTGGAGGTACAATTAGAGTTAGCTGACAATGGTACAATGAGTGTTAGCTGATTCAAGGTGTATCACAGGTCTGCAAGTTACAAGAACAGGTATAAATTTGCCACCTACAATAGCAGCACCTGAATCAAGGTGTGGTGTGGTGAGACAGGACTGCTTCCTTTCTTATTTCTGAAAATACACACGGGAATTCTTGTTTTTTTTTTTTTTTTTTTGAGACAGAGCCTCAAGCTGTCACCCTGGAGAGAGTGCAGTGGCATCTCAGCTCACAGCAACCTCCAATTCCTGGGCTCAAGTGAGTCTCTTGCCTCTGCCTCCCAAGTAGCTGGGACTACAGATGCCTTCCACAATGCCTGGTCATTTTTTGGTTGCAGCCATCATTGTTCCTTGGCAGGCCCAGGCTGGATTCGAACCCGCCAGTTCAGGTGTACGGGCTGGCGCCTTAGCCTGTTGAGCCACAGGCGCCGAGCCAACATATGGGAATTCTTATTCTCCCAATCCCCCTTTTCTACATTCCATACAGGCAACAAGTGCAATTGTCTTGAGATCATGGATTTTGGGTTACTTTTTTTAAGATACCAGGCCCCAGGCCTGGGACAGAGCAGTTAGTGAACAGAGGTGATGAGCACGGGATGACTTGAGTAAATGGTTCCTTGTGTTCACATTACAATTTCTAAGCTCCAGTTCATGCTCATCTAGTTTAGCTCTAGTATTCTCAGAATGAGATCTGTAAATACGCTGTGCTCATCACAAACTCAGTTTCTAAGTCATCTTTTAAACTGAGTTGTCTGTAACTATCAAGTTGATTGTTCTTTAAAAAACTCCAGTTCTGGAGGCATCAATAGCTCAGTGGATAGGGTGCCAGCCACATGCACCAGGGCTGGTGGGTTTGAATCCAGCCTGCGCCTGCTTAAAAAAACAAACAAAATAGCCGGGTGTACTCGGGAGGCTGAGGCAAGAGAATCCCTTGAGCCCAAGAGTTTGAGGTTGCTGTGAGCTGTGACGCCATGGTGCTGTACCCAGGGTGACTAAATGAGACTCTGTGTCAATTAAAAAGAAAACAACAAAACTCCAGTTCTAATTGTTTATCATACAGTATATGCCTCCCTGGCAAACAGTACCCTTTTCTGAGTTTAGGGTTGATCACCCCTCTAATTAGACCACAAATGGATATGTCTGGCATCTGGACAGGAAAGCTGCAGAAAATCATGGGGATGCATTTACAGACCCTTTATTCACATTGCATCTTAACTTCTCTAGCAGGTGAGTTTCTATCAAGTCAAAAGGAGTTGATAGTAGGAAATTATATCCATACAATCAACATTTAATTGTCAACATGTAAAATTATCTTTCTCCTGTTAATTTCTGAATTCTAGGGGAATTCTATGTTCTCAGCGCAAACATTTGATTGGTGTCTATTCAAGAATGTAAATATTTAGTTTGGTCTCACTGAACCAATGCACATCAGAAAATATACCTACTGCAAAAGTAATCCTACATAATGATGCTGATTATTACAAGTAGTTGACCTCTGGGCATAGTATTATATAGACCTCAAACACACAAAACAATCTTCCTTATATTTCTGCTCTTTTGTGAATGGTCATGGCAGGTCAAAAATCCTCTCATCTTCGCAAAATCAAAGCTGCTTTTGGTCTCTCTGATAATGCCACTCTAATCACTGAGTCATGAGATTGGATCAAATCATTTAACAATTCAGAGGAAAGTGAATTCAGGGATGAATTATTTTCAAGGGCTTCCAGGCTGTTACTTCTCTGAAAACGTATAGGTATTACGAGTAACTGGTAAGTAGATGTTGTGAGTCACTCCTGTCCAAATTCTGCTCACAGCACAGACTAAGTCACAACATCTTTTTACTCAGTCGATTTATAATCTTTGAAACACACAAATGTGAAATGTGGAAATGCGAAAGTTAATTGTTTTTTTTTTCGTTGTTGTTGAATCATAGCTGTGTACATTAGTTCAATCATGGGGTACAGTGTGCGGGCTTCACATGCAATCTGAGACATTTTTATCAACCTGATTAACATAACATTCATGAGATTTTCTCATTTACTATGTGAAAACATTTTTGATCTGTATTTAGAAGTTTTCTCCTGATCCTTCAAATATGTACCACACATGTGATCTCACCCTTTGTCCCATCTCCCCCCCACCCTCTCCCTCCCCTTCCCTCCCTCTCCCCTTTCCC